>PPLY02000004.1:42016-157902 GCA_003706665.2 Barnettozyma hawaiiensis | reverse complement strand
GCACCAGCAAAGGAAGAACCCTTGACCTGGTTTGCAGCAGATTGAGATGCATCCCAGAGCATGACACCGCCAAAGTTGTCATCACCATAGATGGAGTTCAACGCACCCTCGACGGCATCAATACCAACATAACCAGAACCTGCAGCAGAAGGAGAGGCAGCCAGACCCAAGTACAGCTTGATGTTCTTGTTTGGAGAAATGGTCTTTGCAAAGTTTGCCCAGGTGTCATAGTTGAACTGGCCATTGATCGAGCAGTAGTTGTTGTAGAATTGGATGTAAGCGAAATCAATGTATGAGTTGGCCAAAAGGTTACCGACACTGGCATCAGGATAGAAACACTGTGGAGCAGCAGCTAAGTAATACTTCTTAGACGCACCGTTGAAGTGTTCTCTCAACTTGTTAGCCAAAGAGACGTAACCAACCTGATTGTTGTTCTCAATGTCAAAGTCGAAACCATCAACCGTCGCATCACCAAACGGACGGACTTCAGAAGAACCTTCACCAAAGCTGTTCCACAGCGTGGTAGCGAACTCAGCACCTTGTTCCTCGGTGGTGAAGCCGTAGGAGCCAGAAGCACCGCCCATAGAAAGAAGGATCTTCTTACCCTTTGACTGACAGGTCTTGATGTCCTGGGCGATCTTGTCACACTTCAAGACACCAGTGGCTGGATCAACTGTTTCACACGCGTTGGCAAAGTTCAAGGTGATCGGGTCGTTGAAACCAATGAGGAAGGACAGGATAAATACATCTGCATCGTCGTTATCACAATAGGACGCAAGGCTTCCCTGAGAACGAGCAGAGTTTTGGCCCCAGTAGAGAACAATGTTGTTCTTTGAGTTCTCGTCAAAGGCGGCGCACGCCAAACTGACAAGAGAGGTAACAGTGGTTAATAAGCTGGAGAATTTCATGTGTGGTGGATGGGTCTTGTGATCACGATTGGAAGTTATCAGTTGTTTGACTATTTCTAAAGGAATGAATGAACGTGAAGAAGGTGAAAGATTGACAAATAGTTGGGAAGGCTTCTTGGTGGCCTGGAAAAGAGTGACAACAGTTGGGAAAGTAGTTTAGAATGGGGAAGCAGATAGATTAATTTTCTTCACAGAGCGGACAAGATGAAACAAAACAACAAAGAGGGTTTGAACCTTATTTATACCAAAGACCCACCAGACACGCAGGGTGGTGGGCGGGCAGACTGCCACTGGGGTTTTTTTTCTTTTTAAAGTGGCTGGTTAAGACATCTTGTCCGTAGGCTAGTCTAGTCTAGTCCATGGTCTTCCAGTCCGTCGTTTGGGTAGACATATGCAAGGGGAGTCCAACCAGCACTTTTTTTTCCCTTTCCGGTTTCAAGTCTTTTTTGGCACAAAGACCGTTTCGCGTTTTTTACGCGTTTTGGAGTTTGGCCAGCATCGGGGAGTGTGCCTTACCAGATGCAGAGGCCGTCCTTTGGGAGCGGCTGTGTACACCTGCCCAGCTAGCTAGCATCCTATCCCGCCATCTATAAGTCCTAGCCACTTGGAGCAAACTAGGATAAATCAAGTCTCGAGTTTAGACTTTCTAAAAGCACAGTTAGAGGTTGTTTGGAAGAGTTATGATGAGCATCGACCGAGTTTTGGGCACTGTATGATGGGGAAGTGCAGCCATCCTGACTCATCGTCAACAAACAACGTCTATGTTTATTTACACAGATGCATTAAATCGAATATTCGGTCCCGTACAGAGCTTCCAGCCATTCTACAGAAAGAGGACAGTACGGAAAAATGTGGAAAATCATGTGATGCTTCATTTCGAAATGATCCCACGTCTGCTCAGCTCTGTCTTTAGTGCCTCGTATGGGTCCTTCGCATACGGGATTCTAGCCACCATGGCCTTTTGAATTCCAAGTGTGGAGATCCTCTTCATGTACTTCTTCTTTTGGGTACGTTGTTTATCCTTGAGTTGTGGATCCTTAACAGTCTGGTTTCTAGACGCATGATATCCAAACTTTTTGGCAACAGTCTTATAAGACTGTTGTTGATCCAGGTGTCCCCCCAGTATACTTTGGTTTGCGTTCAGTTGAGTTTTCAACTGTTTTAGTTTCAACTCTGCCTCAGTCAATGGGATACTCAGATTCACATTCAACGATCTATGGAACTTGAAAAATGCCCTCAACTTTCTGATCCAATACTCGCCGGCAATGGTCCCTTCCAAATCATCAAGCATTTCTCTGTAAATCACCCTCCATACCCTGTACTTCTGGTTCCAATTACCGGATTGTGCTAAGCACTTCATCAGCAGATTATAAGATTTGAAGTCGGGTGCGACATCGTACTTGGTTCGAAAGGTGTTGACAATGGCTATTGCTCCGTCAAGTCTTCCTCTTTCCGCAAAGGGGATCAGCAAGAGGTTCATTGGGGCAGGAGATACATTGTAACCATTCTGAACAAAGTCCAGCATCTTGAATACGGCCTCATAATGCCCCTCATCCACAAGCTTCTTTACTATAAGACACAACAAGCCTCTATCAATCGTAAAATCGTAACTGTGGATCAGCTGAAGTAAGGAGTGCGAGTCCAATTTCTTATCAATGGCGAGGAACTTCAAAATAGAGTTTACCGAGTGATTATCAAGCGGGATGTTTAGCAAGCTTCTATTGGAAAGGAGCGCTGCTTTACCAAGGTCTTCCCTAATCAACTTGAATACAAGATTCCAAGTCACAACATCAGCCTGCACTCCTTTAGACTTCATCTGTGTGAGAAGCTTAAGAGCGACAATGTATGGATTAGACATATGCTGAATATTTTGAACAATAAGAAGGTTCTTCAACATAATGTTGTAAGTGGTTACATTGGCAGTGACACCTTCCAATTTCATTTGCACTAGCAACTCGCGCGCACTCGCCAGGTTCCATTTGAGACCATAGAAGTGCAACATGTCATTGTAAGCCTCCAGGGTTCTCAGTTTTGCTGTGTTGTTATTGAGAGGATGGAACAAATTCTTGAGGATCTTCAGTATCACTCCGTTGAACTTTGACGAGTTATTGAAATAAAAGGTTGCGTGTGTCAGCATGTGCACATACTGTTCAAACTCATGAGGGTTCTTTTCAAAGTCAGGCAGGGGAGGAATCTCTCCATACACTTCTCTCTTGGGCAGCTTCACCATTCTTGTAGACTTACTACTGCTGTTGAGAGCAATTGGTGAAAGACTAAACTCGGTTTCTGGCTTCGGCGTGACATCAACCAACGTCTCCAAGATCTTCCTCAGTATGGGCTCGTTTGACTGATCATGGATGGTGCTTTCTAATGTATCAGTGTCAATACGTTCCAGATGGCTCAGATGACGGGCCTGTTCTTCTGGGTACTCCTCGTCAGACACGCTTTTGACTCGCTTCAAAGACGGCACACCCAGTGGTTTGATGTACTTTTGAATACTTTGACGCTCAAAGTGGGAGCCCTTACCGACAAGATGGTAGTTTTCCTCCAGAAGTTGACTGTCGTTCTGCTTTGTGCTTCGTGTTGGGGGAGATGGAAGGAGGAGATGCTGTATGGTGGGGTTGGGAAGCTGTTGGTGTGAAACCTGCAGAGGCCGTATCAGCCAGTTGTTGGTTTTGCACTTCGAGAAATACTCAGACAGGTTGCGCGAGAAACTCATGTCAACAGTGATCGAAGCGTGTGACTCTCTAGAATTGACACCCACCCTCTATTATTGTATGTGCTTTTTTGGTTTCTTTTGGATCAATGAGATTATATTGAAAAACTCCTCGAGGATTGGAAAAAAAAATTGATTAACAAATCAGGAATTAGGAATTATTCATGTCCTCAAACTTTAAGAACATAACGCAAGCCAACTTACTATTATCGATCAGCCATTGTTAATTCTCTATGATAATGTATTGAATCAGAGTATACGTGCGATATTTTCTAAGATTCGTATAAGAATTAAATAGCAAATGGCAGAAAATATCATCGTAGCGCCGGGACTGCCGCCGGATCAAGTATAAATTAGTACTGGTACTAATTTGAGGAGATTATACACCAACGGGATATTGTACATGCATATATTCAACATAACATCAAAGTAAGAAAGAAAGAGAGGGCGAGGGAGAGGGAGAGAGAGAGTGTGTGTGTATACAGAGTCTGGCACCCATGTACCTGATCATATAAATTGGCAATAACCTGTTTGTCTCTGAAGGGGAGAAAGAAAATAGTGATAGTAAGAATAACTACTACGATTTATTAAAACAAATCAAGAATTGAAATTTATTTGCACATTCAGACAGTGTTCTCAACGTGCTCAGTTGAGACCTTCTTTGAAAACTGGACATTGTCACCTCTGGAGACAACTGTATCACCAAAGACTTCTGCAACTTCCTCCAAAGTTCTACCAGAAGTCTCAACGTAGAAGAAGTAGACAACAGTTAGTTCAACAGCCAAGATACAACAGAAGACAATGTAATACTTCCACTCAATGGCATCCATGGCGATTGGGTTGACGAAACCGTTGTAGACCAAAATGATTTGCATTGTTAGCTGGAAAACGTTCAAACCTTTGGTACGAACGTTGTAAGGCAAGATCTCTGTAGCGTACAAGAATGGAACACCGTTGGCACCAATGTTGTAGGACAAGTAGAAGAAAAAGATCATGGCCAAGACACCTTTACCCAAAGAAGAATCCTCAAAGTTTCTCTGTTGGTTGATGGCTGACAAAATAGTCCAAATGATGTAGGAGACAAGCATTCCTGAAACACAAGTCAAGAACATGGTTCTTCTTCTGAATCTATCAACAACGGAACAGACAATGGCCGAGACACCAAGATTGTAAATCATCAGACCCATGTTGATCTGTAGTTGTTGGGTCAAATCAGTGAAACCGATAGAGTTCAAAACCTTGTTCAGATAGTAGGAGACCAAACCGTTACCAGACAGTTGCATGATGGTGGCAGTGAAGATGATTAGGAAGATTCTCTTTCTGTAAGATGGGATTCTCACAAAGTCCATGTAACCTGATTGGGTAGAGTGTAATCTTTCTGTTTCCAAAGCAGCTTCAATCTCTCTCATCTCAAACTGCACAAACTCCAGATCTTTTGGTTCTTCAGAGAAGCCAATATGGTATTTACGGATGAAGTTTTCAGCTTTTTCATGCTGACCCCTAGCAATCAAGTATCTTGGAGATTCTGGGATGCACCAGAAGAAGGCCATCTGCACAACTGGGAAGAAGGCTTGCAAATAGGATGGGATTTTCCAAGAGGCATCGTTGTCCACAACTCTGGTACAGTAGGTAACGATAGCAGCAAAAGTGGCACCGAGATACCAACAGATATTATAAGAAGTAGTGGCGATTGGTCTATGACTAACAAAGGCGATCTCAGAGATCAGAGTTGGAGAAGCAACGGCTGCAATACCTGCACCACAACCCAAGACAACTCTGGAAACAAAGAAAAAGGCATAGTTGGTAGAGGCACCTTGCAAGATGGCCCCTACAACTGTTAAACCCTGACCAAAGAACATAGTCTTGACTCTTCCGAATCTGTCGGACAACCATGGAGCAAATGGGAAGATCAGAATACAACCAAAGATAGTACCGTTGGATAAGGCACCTAGTTTATGACCAGTTGGGTAACCCATAGCTGGAGGCCAGTGCTCCAAAGATTGCAAACCGTTCAATAGAGAACCATCGAAACCATTGTTGGTAGAGGTCAACGTGATAAGGAAGATGGCAAAGTTCAATTTAAGAAAATGAGGAACCTTCCACCAAGATCTAGTCTCAGTAGTCATATTCTTGAGATCAGCATCTTCTCGTGGCCCCAGGCCAATGTGGTGGTGATGGTGGTCGTTATTTTCAGCATCCTCAACGGTCTCAACTTTGTCGACCGGGTAGTTCTTCTCAATACTCTCAGAGGCAGACATCTTGGATAGTGTACTCAAAGATCCACCAACAGGAATCAAGAGATCCTGGTTCGCATTTATAGTTCCTGGGCAGACTGCCTGTCCAAATTACTGGAGCTGGGGTCCCTTCAGAGCCAGTACCCCAGAGCGTACTCCGTGTCCTGCATAAAGGTGCATAAGTCCATCCGTGTACTCCAATCAGAAGCGTTTCTCGCAAAAACTCAACGCACCCCACATTGCGGATTAATAGAACCCTTGGCCGTTAGCGGCCAGCGGCTGACTTGGACAATTTGTCCTCTCCGCTTCGGATGAATTCAATTTTTCCGTGTTGGGTTGGCTGATTTGTGTAGATATCATTCAGACACGGTGTCCAAGTGCCCCGATTGTTTAGAAAGGGGGTTGAAGCATCTGGGTAAGTTGAAGCAGTGCCAGAATGGGAGCGTTTACTGAAAAATTCAGAGTAAAACACCCCTTGTGCAGAGGTGCTCTATAATGAGAAGTGAAGATGGGTATTCGGGCGAGCTTTACAGCAGGCTATGCATTTGTCTAGGCACCGGTAAGATTCCCCCGTACATTCTTTCATCATTAGATGACACGCGGAAAAAACTGCATCACACCATTGGTCGGATTTGTGACCTCTTTATCTCGCTTGAATCTTTAAAGTGGGGCCCACTGATGCGAAACCCACGCTCTAATCTGCATTTCATACACACCACGCAGAATCACTGTGGGTACAACATTGGTGCTGTCATTCATTAGTCTCATATGATGCAATCTTTTATGATGTGATTCGAGTAAGTTTTTTCTTGCGAGAGTTAGATCTAACTAGATTTTGTTGCTTTCATGATCCAGCAACACACAACAAGAGAAAAATCAGGAGGAGGGGGGTGGGGTAGGGGAAAGCTTAAGATAACTAATGAAGAAAAATAAGTTCATCACTTCGTAGCACCTGACCTTACTAAAGTTGGAATCAGTTTTAATCTCAGAGCTTTGAGACGTCGTTTATTGTCCTAATTTCAGTGATCATATATAATCTTGAATTGAGGGTAATAAACATATTGGACTCAACAGAATTGTAGGGGACGGCGGCGGATCGATGTGTCAAACTAAATGATAACGCAGGGGAGGGGGGAGGGGGACACGCTTCCATCTTCCCGATTCAGAAAGGTCAAGAAATATTGGTCTCCTGGAGAACAAAGGAGGAGGGTAATTTATTGTTGAACATTCCTACAACGCCCCCTCCCCCCACAGTAGCTAGAAACCATTATGTATTAACCAAGCAAATGCTCAAGGGCACCCTGGACAGACCCACCGCTTCTTCTCAAGGCCTGCACATTGGCCTCAAAGTCAAAGAAACCCATATCGTTCAACTGTCTTAACTGCGACTCGTATCTAACCTCTGGAGGTCTGTCATCTTGTTGGGCCGCACCAACACCAGCTCCAGCGCCACCAAAAAGGTTCGCTAACAGGGTTGGATCAACAGCAGGTAGACCAGCACCAGCACCAGTTGCTGCACCTGGCATGCCACCGGCACCACCGAATAGTGAGGCAAATGGATTCAGTGGAGGAGCAGCACCAGCCGTATTTGTGGTGGCTGACGCAGCATTAGTTTCGGTATTGGAGTCATTGTTACTAGACTCATCTGCATTCATGGTGCCTGGAGCAGGCATAGCGTTTGGGTTCTGTTGTGGTGAGCTTCCAAATGCGCCAAATGGACTGGCACCGGCAGCACCGCCACCCATCATTCTGGACATCTCTCTTGCCTGTCTCATCATCTGGGGGTTGGTCATCATGTTTCTGAAAAGGTCACTCTGCATCATCTCACGAACTTGAGGACCCATGCCTCTGAGTTGTGGATTGCTCTCGATCAAATAGTCCATCATCTGTGGGTTTCTGAGCATCTCGTTGATTCCCTGTTGGACCGCAGGGTTGTCCATCATTCTCTCCATGTCCGCCTCATTAGGCAGTTGCATGCCACCATCTGGGCCAAACATGGACTCTGAAGGGAGTGGTGGACCATAGCCGGCGTATCTCGCATCAGTGAGACCTGCAAGTGGATTGAACGCACTCTGACCAGTGGCAATGTTAGTTGGAGCAGCAGCAGCAGGGGTGGTTGTGGTTGTGGTTGGAGTTGAAGCAGTGGCAGCGGCGGCAGAAGCACGGGCGCCAGCACTCTTAACGAGGTGGATTGTATGGCCACTCTTGATCTTGCAATGCTCAAGAGTGTCCTGGTCCTTCAGCACACGACCGGAGTATATCAGACGCTGGCTTGCGACCGGGACTTCAGCTTCAGTGGCAATGAGCTCCTTCAAGGTGGCAACAGTGCTGTCCGCAGCAAGGGTCAACTCGTACTTCTTCTCAGCAGAGGATCTGCACCAGCTTTGTTAGTATACCGTGACCGCAATTGCACGAATGAGCCAAAAATAACAACAACAACACTCACTTGATGTGCACTGTGATTTCCTCGGTGGCCATAGTGTTTGTTGATATGTTTGTTGATTGTTGTTTGGTGGGCGGCGAGGATCTCGTTGGGGGTTTTTCTTCTTGATCGCGATGGTGGTGTTACCCGGACGGGATATATTCCGTGATTAGAATTAGTGCTGACTATATGAACTCAATAAAAGTTCGCTACAGCTAGCTACACAAAGCAATGGGGTGAACAAAACTCCAGGCTTCTTGTCCTATAAGCACATTGAAAAAACAAAAAAAGATGGCGACAACTGCAGGATTCGAACCTGCGCGGGTAAACCCAAAAGATTTCTAATCTTTCGCCTTAACCACTCGGCCAAGTTGCCTGACTAATGAAAAACTTTGATCTACTAAGTTCCGCACTTTGAGCATATCACGTGTTCCTAATTCGCCTCCTCCTGGTTCGCGTACGCGTACGCGCATGCTCCCACCCATAGTGTATGTAATGCTATTCGGGCAATGAAATGATATGTTGAATAGGCCCATGTTAATGGTAGTTTTGACCATATCGATATCGATTTATACACGCACATATTCATTACCTGTTGACGAGGAGTGTGAGGTGAGGGAGATGAGATCCCTATAAGCAAACCGTGTCGTCTATACCACAACTTCCCCTTGGAATGGTGCGGCGGCTTCAAGTTTGGGCCACCATCTGCCGGTGGGTGGTGATGGTGACGATGGTGAACCAAATGACCGACCGGCGGACCCCCAGCTCGTTTAGCACACGATTAAAATTAATTTACCTCATCGTTTGTATGGGTACGCGAAAAGGGGAAAAAAAAAATCTCCTCCCTCCACCAGCAAAAAAAAAACAATAAAAAAAAACACAGAAGTGACATAGAGAGGAAACTTTCTCCTTCTCTCACTTCTCCACAACACAGAGAGAGAGCCAGCACTCTATTTGTCCGCCACGTGATTAATGACAGCGCTCGCTACACCATTCAGCGCCCTGGCCAATGCTTTAGCCCACCTAGGCTCGCTTACGACACAGCGCCCGATTCAGACGCTGATCTTTACCTCCCTCCTCGCTTCAGTCGCGTACCTCGCGATCGTGGACCAGTATATTCGCGAGGGTGGTCTCAACTACGACGCTCCTGCCGCTCATTTGGCGGCGTACTTTCATTCTGGCGCGCAGGGTGCCGCTTGGGAGTCTGTCGCTGACATCTCGACAGTTTCTGCGGACGCTGACCATTACAACGTCATTCCGCTTCAGTTCAAACGTGCAGGAGACTTTGAGATCCCACACTTGGACAACTTCATTGCTGACAGCGACTCGTTGGTGAAGTTTGTGATCACCCAGGACTTTGAGACCGCTGAGAATGAGAATTCCTTGGACCAATTGGTTGCCGCAGATGGGTCTGTTTGGAGATACAGAAACTACCACACAAGACTCATCAAGTACTCTGACTATGTGATCAAGGTTTACAGCAAGGTGCTGAACTTGATTCAAGGCGCTGAGACTTTTGATATCGCCGTTGTCACTTTTGCCTACGTCTCCATGTACTACACCTTCTTTTCACTTTTCCTGGACATGCGCAAGGTTGGCTCCAGGTTCTGGTTGGGGTTCTCCACGCTAGTGTCTTCTTTTTTCGCCTTTTTGTTTGCCCTCAACATCACCACAAAGTATCTAGGTTTAACCATTCCTGTGCTGAGCCTGACTGAAGGTGTTCCTTTCTTTGTGGCCACTATTGGCTTCAAGCACAAGGTTCTTTTGACTAAGAAGGTGTTACAGAAGTACTCAACCAAGGAGAACTTGAACAAAGGCGCACCATATGTTGTCTTTCAAGCTTTGAAAGACCAAGGATCTGCCTATTTGAGAGATCAAATACTGGTGATTTTGGCCTTCTTGGGCACATCAAAGTACGCTTCTCATTTGGAAGGACTGCACAACTTTTGCATCTTTGCAGCTCTTATCCTGACTTTTGACATCTTGACCACATTTACCGTTTTTGCATCCATCCTCTCCTTGAAGGTGGAGATCACCATCATCAACAGAGCTACCCTCTTGAAGCAAGCTTTGCAGGAAGATGGTTTGGACCAAGAGACCGTAAAGAGCATTTTGAAGAACAGGGTCATCCCTGAAGGTGCTTTTAACGACACTACCAACAACTCTTGGGTAACTGCTGCTAAGATTGGTGGGCTGGCCGTATTCCTTGGCTTCCACGCCTTTGGATTGGGTTCTGCTTGGTTGAGTGACTTGAAGTCCAACACTGAGTACAAGGACACTGTCACATTGGCTGAGTCCCTGTTGCAGAATGTGAAGTTGGGCACCAATGGTACATTGGTGACTTTGTACCCCGCAAGATTCTATCTTCCAAGCGGCACTGTTGTCCAAATTGAAGAGGCCATCTTGTCTATCATTGGCCATATCAGCTACGCCATCAGAGACAGGTACATCTCCAAATTTGTCGTCTTAATCCTTGCAATCAGTGTCTCAATCAACATCTACCTATTGAACGCTGCTCGTATCCACACTGGCTCATATGAAGCTGACGTCCATGAATTGAAAACCAAGAAGAAGACACACAAGAAGACCAAGTCGATTTCTGTCATTGAGGATCCAAAGTCTGCTGAGGTATCCTCTGATGCTGAAGTTATCAAATCATCTGAAATCATATCATCTGCCCCAGAGAGCGAGAATGAGATTACGCGTCCGTTGGAGGAGGTTGTTGAAATTTTCAAAGCTGGGAACATCAAGTCTTTGTACAATGATGAAGTGGTGTCACTTGTCACGAACGGTAAGGTTCCATTGTATGCCTTGGAGAAGCAATTGGCTGATACTACTCGTGCTGTATTGGTTCGTCGTAAAGTTATTGCCGAGCTCACTGAAGTTCCTGTTATTGAGACCAAGTTGCCATACCTGCACTATGACTACGATCGCGTCTTTGGTGCTTGTTGTGAAAACGTCATTGGTTACATGCCTTTACCAGTAGGTATAGCCGGTCCATTGATCATTGATGGCAAGCCACATCATATTCCGATGGCCACCACTGAAGGGTGTTTGGTTGCTTCAGCTACTAGAGGCTGCAAGGCTATCAATATTGGGGGTGGTGTCACCACTGTTTTGACTAAGGATGGTATGACTCGTGGCCCAGTTGTTCAGTTCCCAAGTTTGGCGAGAGCTGGTGCGTGCAAGATCTGGATTGATTCTGAAGAAGGTTCCAACATGATCAAAAAGGCTTTCAACTCGACGTCTAGATTTGCCCGTTTGCAAAGTTTACAGACTGCGTTGGCTGGTGATTTGTTGTTTATCAGATTCAGAACGTTCACTGGTGATGCGATGGGTATGAATATGATTTCCAAAGGTGTCGAGTTTGCCCTGAAGCAAATGGTTGACGAGTTTGGTTGGGATGATATGCAAATTGTTTCTGTTTCTGGAAATTACTGCTCTGACAAGAAGCCTGCTGCGATTAACTGGATTGAAGGTCGTGGTAAGAGTGTTGTTGCTGAGGCGAATATTTCAAAGGAGCAGGTTGAGAAGATTTTGAAGACAACGGTCAAGGCCCTTGTGGAGCTAAACATTAGCAAGAACTTGATTGGTTCCGCTATGGCTGGTTCTATTGGTGGTTTCAATGCTCACGCTGCCAACTTGTTGACTGCTGTTTACTTGGCTCTTGGCCAGGATCCTGCCCAGAATGTTGAGTCATCGAACTGTATTACCCTCATGAAGGAGAGAGAGAATGGTGACTTGAACATATCTGTGTCGATGCCTTCGATCGAGGTTGGTACGATCGGTGGTGGTACTATCTTGGATCCACAGAACTCCATGCTAGAACTACTTGGTGTTCGTGGACCGGCTGAGGTTCCTGGTGAGAATGCCAGACAGCTAGCCAAGATTATTGCCTCTATTGTACTTGCTGGTGAGTTGTCATTGTGCAGTGCCCTAGCTGCTGGCCACTTGGTTCAGAGTCATATGACGCATAACAGAGCTGGTACTGCTCCTAAGAAGTAGGAGAGACGGTGTGAGAGGGAGGGAAGGAGGGAGAGAGATAGAGAGGGTTTGGGTGGGAGGATCAAACTAATCCTTACGATATTGCATTGTTGTCGCTTTTTTTCCTGTTGTTTGCTATTTTCGTCATCATTTATATCCAGCAAAGGAAGGGACTGTAAATTGAAATGGTGGAGGAGAGAGGGCCATGTTCCTGCTTGACCCCACGGTTGCATCTTTTAATACTGAAGTTTTTATTACCAACGTTCTAGTATGATTTTTTAAGCCGAGGCAAAACTTCGTTCTGCTGACAAAGCAAAAATGAAAACCAAACAAAAAAAAAAGAAGGTGGAAAAATAAATTTTGATCATCATCAACAAAAACAAAAACAAACAAAAACAAACAAAACACTTTGTGTCAAAAAGCTGATCTTGAAAAAAAAAAGATCTTCCATTTCTTGGGATCAAACAGCAGCTTTGATATCGTTGAGATTTGACAACTTCACTTCGTATTAGCTTTTCTGGCGGTGTGTAGGTGTTTTGATTGTTTTTTTTTGATCAAGCCGCCGCCCTTGTATCGACCACAGCTATGAGAATCGCTAAGATGACACCTATCGCTCCAGGAACACCTGTTGGTATCATCAAACCGTTCAAAGATGACCCCACAGTGCAGCCGCCAAAGAAGAGCAGTTCGTCTTCCACTACGAAGAGAAGAGCTGTCGCTTGTAAATCCTGCCACGCACTCAAAGTGAAGTGCATTCCATCCGATCCCAACAACCTCTGCTCACCCTGTATCAGATGCATCAAGACTAAGAGAAGTTGTGAGATTGACATGAACCAAACCAGAAAGAAGCGAAAGCCAGATGACAGAGTGTCGGAGCTAGAGAAACGTATCGAGAAACTCACAACGCAACTGCACCAGCAACGACAGATGAATGGTGCGAGTGATGTTCAATCACCTGCATCCAACTCTAGCGCAGAGAGTCCCCATATTTTGAACCAAATTGGCAATTCTGCAGGCAATCGTGCAGCTGCAAACTCGAATTACAACGAGGAACCATCGAAATTGTCAAGAGCGGAACAGATTGACCAGCTCATTGGCTCAAACATCTTGACTGAGATCTCCAACTATGTGACCGCCACCACAGAAATCAGGCTACAAAAGATTGTTCAACCACCTGTTGATATCATTGAGCAAGGCCTCATAACGATTGAAGAGGCAAAGGCTAAGGTTGAAAATTACAAGCAACATATCTATGCCAAGTATCCATTTGTTAAGGTTCCAGATGACTTTGATGAGTTTAGAAGAACACAACCGATCCTTTTAACCACAGTTTTGGCAGTGACTGGTGGTTGCGAACTTTCAAATGGTGATCACGGCCCTGACAATAGTAATAATACAAACGACCTGGACGTTGAAGTCTTGGCCCTAAGGGAGGCTGTTAATGAGTTTTTAATTGTGGGAAACAAGTCTATTGAACTACTCAAGAGTTTGATGCTCTTGTCCATATGGTATAACTCGCCAGAGCTGTTCCACCACCGTCGTTATCATATAATCAGCTCCTTATGTCTGAATATGGCCCAAGATCTCGGTCTGACTGGAAGACCATACTATGTGGTCAACAAACATGATGGCACTGTCAAAAGAGGTACTGCACTTGAAGACCCACAAAAGCTTGAGTACAGAATACTATGCATGGGTGTTTACTGCTCCTCTATTGGATTCTCACTCTTCTTGAGAAGGAGACTGCAGCTCCAATGGACAGCGTACATGGAGAACAGCTACCAGATGCTTATGGGCTCAAACGACGATAAACTGCGAAATGTCGCATTATTCGGGAAACTGACTTCAGTGATGGAGAGAATTCACACACATGTACAAGCATCAGACGAGTCCAACTTTATTTTAATTGACACATTCAAGCAAGAGATTGATCTATACAGAAATGAGCCCAACACAATTGATTCTGAAGTATATTTGGGATTCATCAGCTCAATAGAGGCGTTCCTGTTCTCTAGGTTCAGCTCCACCGACTACTCAATAAAGTGCTATCATGCATGTGGAAAGTGTATTGAGCATTTTGCCAATGTCCCTCCTGAGAAGAAGGCAACTATACCTGTCCTAATCTTTGGCCGGTTAATGTATTGTTTTGCACTCTTTTTGAAGACCACCAACATGTTGAAACTGGATCTCGATGTCAAATTGATCAAGAGGTTATTGGACTCCCTCGCTGAAACACACAAGAATTATTCAAAGAATCACATGGTGATCAAGATTAGGCTTTTGTTCTACTTCTACCTGACCACATACTCGAAGAACAAGGATGTTTTTAACAATATTCACGAGGAGACATCCACGGACTGTGTTGCCAGTTCTGTAATTGCTGATGAGAGTGGTATGGTATCGTCGAAACTACATCCTTCTCAAAGCGAGCCAAACCTGGTCAATGCCGCTTTCCAACAGGTGCAAAGTAACCCACATGCGCGTAGCAATGAGGGCCAGTATTCACAACTTCGTTTGCAGAATAACGATGGATTCTCACAGCATGCGCAACAGTATCAGCAGCAGCAACCATTCAACCATTGCCTTGCCACGCCACAACTCAGTGGTGATAATAGTAATAACAATGCTGCCACCACCACTGCAAACTTTATACCACCGAAAAGGTTTGGTCGATTCCCTACACTGAATGACCAACTCCATGATCAAGTTGGAGTATCGAATGGATTTGGTGGATCACCTTCTGATCCTTCTTATCCATTGTTGGATGTGCTGTCTGATGCAACGATGAAAGGGTTCAACGACTTTTCCAATGATTTTTTGAGTAACCAGAATGACTTCTGGAAGATGTTTGACTACAAGGACGATCATCAATTCCTCTTGTGACATATCAGCATACATAATTAGGCCATACAATTAGACCAGTATGCTCTGCTTTATAATGTCATGAATTAATCTACAAAAGAAAAAGAAAAAGAACACAACAGTAGTAGAGAGGGGGGGAGATAGCCCCCATACCATGCATGCATTGAATGCCAAAGTATCATATGAAAAAAATTATGCCATTTATCAAATCATTTCAGTCATCATTTCAGTCATCATCGTCATCAAGGCCCATCATCAACTCAGCAGCCAAATCATCGTCCTCTTCATCCTCAACAACACGCTCCCCAACTTTCCGCTTCTTGCTCTCGGCATTGTCATTATCATCACCATTATCATCACCATCATCATCCTGACCATCACGTTTCTCATCATCTGCTGATCTCTTTGCAGTATGAACAGCTTTATCTTCCCTATCATCATCATCATCATCATCATCATCGCTATCCGATCCGAAATCTTCGTCATCTTCACCCATATCCAGCCAATCCATGTCACCACCAAGGAAATCATTCTCTTCAGAATCAGCTGCTTCGCGGCCAGCATCAGGTTCATTCTCTCTTCTCTTAGCCACCTCTTCTAGTCTTTCCTTGTACTTCTGAACCTCCTTCTCGCTCAGATATCTATCCTGGGTAAACTCAATTTCAAACTGTTTCTCATCAGCACGAGCCCAGTTGGTGAAGCTGTGGAAGACCCAATCTGGATGAACGATGAAGGTGTCATCATTGTTCAAAGACTTGGCCAGTCTTGCTTTGTGTGTCAGTGCAGATCTGGAAATCACATGCGTTGTCTCATAGCTGACTTCAGTTTCTACCTTCGCTCCAAATGATCTGGCCCAAACGACAATATTCTTCGAGTCAATGTTGCTTCCCAATGGGAATAAGCCAGAAAATACAAACGTGAGGCCTTGAAACACCTTCTTTTTGAAGGATGGGAGAATGTTTTTGATATCTGGCGGCACTTCAGTGGATCTGTTAGCAAGGGCATCATGCTGATTGTAAAACACTTCGTGAATCTTGAGTAGTCCCTTCTCCAAACCAACAAGCTCGTCATCGTCATCGTACAGCAAACGCTCCATCTTTTTGCTGTGGACCATATCGTCGAGATCCTTTTGTAGTTTTGCGAGTGGTCTTTCCTCCTTTTGAGCCTCTAGAGAAGCTTCTCTTTCAGAGGAGCGAGCGGCCAACAGCTCAGCATTCTGTTGCTCTGAGAGTAATACATCTTCTGCTTCACCATTAGAAAGGGCCTGTTCTCTGTTTTCTTCATTGATTTCTTCGATTTTACGTTCAAGTTCCTCAGCCTCTTTGGATACTTCTCTGTGACTTTGTGATTTTTCAATTAGTTTCTCCTGAAGTTTCGCAATCGAGCCTCTTCTCTTTGCTGGACCTAAAAGGGATTTTTGTTGGGGAAGAAAGTTGGAGTTTATATCACCAATACCGACAAAGAAGTCAAAGGGAACCACCTTGATCAAGTGGTCACTCCAATTCCAGACATCGCCCCTATCGTCAATGATGATAACCATCGAAGTGTCTGTAGGAAACAGTCTTTCCAAAGATTTCTGGGTCATGGATCCACTCTCATCTCTAGAAAGGATTCTATCGGCAAAGTACTTTCCATCAGGATCTATGCAACTTGCAATCTTTTTCGCATAGGCTCTGGTGCCCATGGTGTAAATATGCAGCTCATACTTGGCAGACACTGTTTCCAAGAAATTCTCCAAGCCAGGTCTTGCCTTCACGAAATACCATCTCTTGTGAGGAACTGGCTTTGGTCCATTGTACCCCGGGGACACATAAGCCTCCTCTTCCAGTGTAAAGCTTTTGACGTCTTTCAAAGACGGGTAATTGGGGTTTGACAAGTCACGCATCCACTCGCCAATTGTCGGGTCCACCGTAGCATGAATAACAGTCTGATCCAGATCAACAACAAGAATCAACTTTCTATCACCAATCAGATTCATCGTCCACCTCTGCTCAACCTTTTCTGCTTCATCTTTTGAAATCTTCAAGTTGCTGGTTCCATGCGACATTGAGATTGGCGCGCGGTCTTCATACTGATATCCGGAATAATCCACCTCCTCATCAAGTGATTTACCACATAGTGCACAGAGACCGCTGTACTGGATTGAATGCGTGCACGGCTCCTCGATCTCCGCCACCACTTGGTCAGAGCTCAAGATCTCCTCCCCAGCATTTATGGCGATATTCCTCACCACACCATCAATTGGCGATTCAAAAGAACCAGCGAGGTCAACTCTGACCTTCTTTGGGACATGGTTTGGATTCTCACTCTCCTCCGCAGTGAGTGGAGCGTCTTGGAACTCCCAGTAAGAGTACCGTAGAACTACCTGGTGCTTCTTGACATTGTCACCCGGCTTTAGAGCAATTGATGAGATTTTTAGTGGGAATGGTGATGACTTGTGCAGTCTGAGCGGCGTTAAGTCGACCATCGCTCTTCGTTCCAAATGTTTTCTTGTCTTCTGGTGTTAAGTTTCTATCAAGTCAAAGTAATCAAACCTGTTTTGTTTGTGGTTTGATTTATTCTGGTTAAAAACAGCCGCCAGCAAAAAACAAAAAGAAAAAAAAATTACACAAAAACAAAAACAAAAACAAACAATCACGTGTCAAAGCAAGGAAGGTGTGTGGGTGTTAAACATCTACCAGATATAAGATAAGATGCAAGTAGTCAAAAAATGTTCTTTCTCTAAACAGGTCGTCACAAAGTGGGTGCTGGTAACGATAAGGGACCTGTAGTAACATGAACCATATGTACATCACCATTGTCATCATGAAACTCAACGTCATTAGATTCCTGAGCATTTGAACTTCCAAAATCCTCAAAATCAAGTTCATCATTTTCATGGTTATCATTTTCATCATTTTCATCATTTGGACCATTAGCATTGGCATCGTTCATATCAATAATTATACCATTTGTTTGTTCGTTTCCAAAGTTTTCAAAGCTTTCAATATTGTCGACATTTGCAAAATTGTCGAAGTTTCTAAACATGGCTTCTTCATCAGTGACATTATCATCGTCAACAACAGAAGCAATCGCAGTATCAGCAGTTCTAATGGTAGCAGCCTGTACAGCATTGAATTGTTCCTTCTTCAAATCATGTTCAGCTTGTAGTTTTTTTCTCTTGATTTCTCTTGTAGCCTTTTGCCTCTTCAGATTGGAAAAAGTTTCAAGAGCGATACTGAACTGCTTGTCAATTAGATCCTGCGCTGTTACCTTTAAATCGGTATCAAACTTTTCTGTTGTGTAGCAGGATAGGAAGTTGACATTTTTGAGATAATCATCATCCACAAATCTTTTATTGCGTGCTTCTTCTTCCCGTTGTCTTTGCAACCTCTTCTTTTCCAAGAACTTGAGTCTTGCATGTGCATACCTGACAATATCCAATCTCTTCTTATCAGTTCTAGGAGCCCACAAAATCTTACATTCTTCCCTTGTCAATTCGATCTCAGAACCGTTGTGATTAGATACCACCCCATTATCCAATGGATTAACTTTTTTTGTTGCATGGTTGTCTTCTTTATATGCCTTCTCAAGACTAATCAAATTGTCCAGAGCTTTCTCACCATATCGACTTTCTTCAGCAATCCTTGTCCTAACAACCTTCTGATCAGTGATTCTTTTGCTAAAGATTGGTGTCTTCAAATATGTATGATCTGGGGGAAATTGAGGTAGCCATTGTGGTATCTTCTTTCGGTTTTTGTTGTTGTTGTTGTTGTTATGATGAGATGTTGGGATCAGTTCAGACAAATCTTCATTATGCACAAAAAAGACAAAAGATGGATCTGTTGCTGGAATATCTGGATCAACAGACTCGCCACCACGCGCTAATTTACTCGCTTCAACAGCCAGATCTCGCTTCCTCTGCTTCATATCTTCATTGCTGCTGTGTATCTCCCGTGAGCACTCCTTGTGTAGATCAGTTGGTGTTACTTGATGTTCCCTGAACAAGATCTTCACATCTTCAAGTGTAGCCTTAGAGCGTCTCTGAACCTGTACAATCTTGGAAAGACCACTGAATGAACTGTTGATGTGCATGTTAAAGAGATCAAACAGTTGCTCAAGTGCAGAGTTGGTGAACTCAATTCCTAGGCTCCTGAGATGTAGCGCAAGATATTTCCTCGTCAACACTTCCATTTGATCCAGTGTATCCTGGCGACGTATGCTGGCAATATCAGGCATCTCCTCCACCATTGTGTTACACCGTCTGTGCTGTTTGCTGTCACCTTTTTATATCTTGGTGTTTATGTTTGAAGCCAGTCTTCCGTTTGTGATTGAAGAGAAGGAAAAAAAAAAACAATAAACAAATCTATTACATAATGTCTTAGTCATAATGTTGACACTTTTTTTTGGGCCTCGGCCCACATGTCAGATTTTGATAATACCCACATGTCCTTCATTGTCATATAGTTCACAGATGAGTAGCAGCTACTGATATCTCTGCTGATGATGGCAATGATGAGGACGAGGAGAATTTACATACAGATCACAAACAAATAAGATGATATTAGAAACAAAAAAAAAAGACTATACCGTATCTCTATTTCAAGGAAACCAACTTGACATCAAAGGTCAACTCAGAGTTGGCTGGGATACCTGGTAGTTTCTTCTTACCGTAAGCGAATGGAGCTGGGATAACGATTCTACGTTCACCACCCACAGCCATACCTTGGACACCAATGTCCCAGCCCTTGATGACTTCGCCCTTACCTAGGACAAAGTTGAATGGCTTACCAGAAGTGTTCTTGTCAAAGACGTTACCATTCTTCAACTTACCAATGTATCTCATACCAATCTTGGAAGCATTCTTAGCAGTTGGACCCTTACCAATGGTTCTATCCTCGATAACAACACCACCAGCCAAGGTCTTGACGACCACCTTCTTCTCCTTGGTTGGACCTTCTTCAAGCTCCTTGTTGAATTGAACATTCTTTTTCTCTGCTTGTTCTCTAGCCTTCTTTTGCTTCTTGGTCTCCTTCTTTGGTTCCTCAACAGCTTCCTCAGCTTCACGCTTCTTGCTTTCCTTCTTGTTCTCCTTCTTGGCCTTGTTGATCTCCTCCTCCACCAACTCCTCAATCTTGGCTGGAACATCCTCATCAGAGTCCAAGTCATTGATGTCAAAGCCACTCTCCTCCAAGATCTCATCCTCATCAGGGGTCAAGTCGTACTCATCAGAGTCGTACTCACCTTCCTCGTCCTCTTCATCAGAGTCAAATTCATCTTCTTGGTCGTATGGGTGCTCAACGTAGTTACCAGAAAGGTGGATTGGGTAGGAACCAGTGACAACAAAGAAAACTTCCTCATCTGGCGCAATGGTCAAGTCCAAGGTTTGTTGATATTGAGATTTTGGAGACAGAGTACAGACGACAAACTCTTCAACGTCATCGTCCAAGTCGTCATCATTTTCATCCTCGTCATCACCCTCATCATCATCCTCATCATCATCATTGTCTTCTCCCTTCTCTTCTTCAGCCTCAATATCAGCAATATCTTCATCCTCCTCATCAGAAGCTTCCTCAGCTTCATCGTCATCATCCTCCAAGTCGGCAAATGCAGAAGACTTGATGATTCTCAAAGTAGATGGCTGGTCATCGTCATCAATAGCAGTAGGGTCCAAGGCCGCAAGAGTCAAGTGGATCGTCACTGGCATATCAGAGTCGATAGCTGGAGTTGGGTTAAACGGCTCAAGAGCCAAGTTATAGGAAGCAAGTGGTAGTAGAGAAGTCATTGCCGATGAATTGATGATGGTTAAGAGGAAGAGAGAGAGAGAGTATACTTAATCCCCTTTTTTTTTACAAGTTTTTATAATTTTTTTTAAACCTCCCTCGAAAATTTTCTGAATTTCTTTTTTATTTACCGGATTAGGTGAGATGGGTACGAATTTAAAAAAACACAACCGGTCTTAAATGTAATAAACGGAAGTTTCATTACCCAAATTATACAAGATGATTTTATAAAACTATGATTGCTGTACGGACAATCATACTTAGAATTTTAATAGATGTGGTTTGTCACCAGACTTCAAGGAGAAAGAAGAGGCCAAGTATTGCTTCAACAATGGAGTTTGCTTGATAGCAGACAACAAGGCAGCATCGACAGTCTTTTGGTCAGCAATTCTCTCAGACTTGATTTCCTTCTTTGGCTCTTCGCCAAAGAACTCACCCTCACCCTTAGTGGACTTGGAGGCCTTCTCTCTGGCAAAGTAGGAAACGTTGAACTTGGAAACGTCGACAGCAGAGATGTCAACCTTGGTGGAGGTGGCAATAACGTATCTGGCGTTGACTCTTCTCAATGGAACACCGTTGACCTTGAATGGACCGGAAACCAACAAGGTGTTGTCCTCCAAGTGGTTCAAGTAGACAACTCTCTTACCTCTGAAACGACCAGCCAACAAGATCAAGACGGTACCTGGAACAAGGGAGGCACGCAACTTTTGTGGTTGAGCAGACTTTCTAGTCTTCTTTGGAACTGGAGCACTTTCGGCTGGGTACCACTTTGGGGCCTGCAGGACGTCTTGTTAGTATACAAATCCCATGATTGGCACCACCACAATTTTTTTTGCAGTGAACATGGCTGGACCTTATTAGTGAATTCTGATTATATTGAACTGGTGGTATGTTGGTGGTATTACTTTAATAGTATTAAAATAGATTGAGTGATATGATTCATAAGGGAAGGGAGGTGAGCTTTCCTGTGACTTGACCGTCTCATTTCTATTAACGCGATGTTGTTGGATATGTGTAGTTGGGAAAAATCTTTGTAAAACGTTGACACACATTCTAGGTTGCGTGTGTCTCTCTCACTCGTGGGCTGAAATCAGAACACGCATAAGGACCATCATGAACTATTTCCCACTTACTAGTTGAGCACTCATTTTGATATGATTCTCGATAGGTTGGTAGTCGGTCTTACACAGTGTGCAGTTTTTCAACATTTCAAGATTTTCCAAAATCCTTGAGACGGGAGTCAGTGGTGTCCGGGTGTTAATTTTAGCAAATCGCGACAATTTAATTAGGGCTGAAGTTTACCAATACACGCGTAAAAAGCAGCACTAACAAAACTAGAGAAACCTTTCCTGTTTTTTTTCTTCCTTTGGTCCTCTTTTTCTACTAAAACAGAAAGCAGTCACAACTGTCAAAATCAGAAAATGTCTGGGTGTTACATAACGTGGGACATACATATCACAGCCGGGCTTTTCCATTGTTCATTTCATTAATCCGTAAAAAAAAACAGACACATACACACGCTTACTTACTTACTACCAACCTGGAGGAGGAGGGGTGTCCTCAGTCGAAGTGGGTTCGGGACTGTATCTGAAGTTCACCACAATGGTGCCTTGTCCCAAATTCAAAGTCACATCTTGAGGGTTGTCAATAACCTCAGCCAGTTTGATCTTAACGGTACCCAACTCTTGGTCCTTTGTCATCATGCGATGAACCACACCACCAAACACCACCTCCGCCTCAGGTGGGGCTTCAAAATCAACTTCCTCTTCCCATATAATCACTCCATTGCTGGCCTTTGTATTCTTGGTGTTGGCAACCTTTTTCAGCTTGCTATTGATGGCCAACGACACCCTCAGTTGGGCCTGATTACCCAGGTTGGTACCATTGCGTAGAATCACCGTACCCTTTGTAAAATTCGTTCCGTTAGCATGGGCTGTAGTAGTGAATGTAGACAACTCTGATGCTGACATGGAGTGTCTTGGTGTAGGAATGGCAATGACACTGCCAGCCCCATTGCTGTGAGCTTTGGATCTTCCGGACGTTAAGGATTGGTTTTCACGACTCAGATCTGCAGACTGCCTTGGTTGTTCTAAAGAGGCTTTGCTCTTCTTACCTGTCAAAACATTCTTGAACAGAGACCCACCTTTGCCAACGACAGAAGTACCTGCACCAATTGCGCTACCAACAACACCCGTACCCGTGCCCAATGCACTGTTGGCGACAGTGACACCCCCACCAATGGCATTTCCAGCAACATTGACACCACCTCCAATGGCATTTCCAGCAACATTGACACCACCCCCAATGGCATCAGTCGCAAAAGTAGCAGCAGCACCAACACCTTTGAGAGGCATTCCAGTCAAGTTGGATAGACCGAATCCGAATTCAGGCTCACCAACCTTTGGACGAATGTATTCAGGCGAAAACAAGACACCGATACGAATCTGCCCTTGTGGCTCCAAAGAGAAAGTAAGCACTTCAGATTTCAATGGGGCAACCTTGGATATATCCAATACAGCCTTACCGATAAGTTCATTCTGACCTGCTCTATCCCAGTCATAGACATTCAATTCCAACTCGGATCTAAATCTTGAAGGGACTGGGATGGTAGTGCTCTCATTCCATGTAGGATTCAATGTTTTCTTGATTATCTTCGATTTGAACAGTACGGCCTCACCAAGCGAGACAGTGACAAACGGATCAGACTTACCATTCCTGTCAGCAGAGACCAAATTCTCAGCGTCAATGAATTCAAGCTGCGCAAGTCCAGTGTCCAATATGGTTTCAGTTGGTGGAAGTTTGATAGCTGATGGAATGTATTCAGTTCTCAGTTGCACTTTGCATGGCCCAATTGAAATCTCCATAGGGCTTAAGTAACTCTTCTTGAGCAAATCAATAGTGTTGAAGGAAGCCTCATCCAAGATTGCATCAGTATCTTTAATGAAGGGCTTCTTGGTGTTTCTAAAAAGGATCCGGGAGTTTGGAAGGTCACGAATAAAAACATGACCAGCTTCTGGGTTTACCTCACGACCGTTGCTTCTACCAGTGACAAAAGAAGGTGGGGCATAATCATCAAGCAAAACTTGGATATGTGTTTCAGGTTTCTTTACCTTACCAGAAAGGAAATAGACAACCAACACACCAGATCTGTAGGTCAACAGCTCGTCAAGAGAAAACTTCTCCTTGGAATGATCTTCCTCAGTATCAAAGTCTTCAACTTCAACCCACTCAAACTCATCTGGTGTCTTCTTGTACAATTCCTCCCATTCTTTCAACTCTTGTGCTTGGGCCTTCTTCTTAGCGAGAATCTCTTCTTGCATTTGCTCTAGCTCCTCAAGTTCATCCAATGAATATACAGGGATCGTTGGCAAGAATGAAAGCGAATAACTGATACTTCCCTTTGGCATTTTGTTCTTCAATGCCAAAGGAGCAGTCAAAATCTCATTGGTGCCATCATGGAACAATAACTGACCATTGTGACCTTTTTTCACAACACTAGAGATGGCTAGATTGACACTACCTAGTTTGCGATTCTTGGTTCTCTTCTGGAAATCCATAACTTCCAATGTCAAAAATTGGGAAGTATTGCTGACAGGAATGTACGCCACTTCGTCAAAGTTAGGATTGACAGTTTCTGAGTGGAATGCAGTCTTGTACTTCCGTCTATTCGTCAGTAGAATCTTAACGTATGGATCAACTTTACCAACAGTTTCCAAGTTCAGCAGGTCGTGGCCCTTTCTCAAATGAACTCTAATCACGCCAACTGGAGGGGCATGACTGACCGAGGAAGACACACCAGATAGGAGCACTGGTTTGAATCCTGCAAACAAACGAACTTCACCTTGTGTAGACAACGGGAAGTGGTTCTCGCCATGCTCGACATTGAAAACAAGGTAATCCAACGTTTCCTCCAAAACGCCAATTTCAGAACCAGAGGTCGTATCTGTGAGGACCAATTTAATCAGCGTGTTGGCCTTTTGAGTAACCAAAGCCTCGAAAGACTCTTCCCATGAAGGTTCATTGGCACGTTTCATAGTTCTGAATGTCTTGGATAATGTTCCATTAATGTACAATTCAGCCTTGGCACTTAATCTCCCAGATAGTGACAAAGTGTTATCCAGACCTCTAGCTTGATGGAGTTTCAACTTGAAAATACCAACCTCAGAGTCAGGTAGTTCAACTTCATTAGTCTCAGCGTCATTACTGGAACCGCCGTTGCTCTTGATTGCAGTAGGAAACCAACGGATATCATACCGAATGCTGCCCTTTTTTTTCCCAGACATCAACAATGGCATGCTCAAATCGATATGGCTATCTTTTTGAACCAAATCTCCCAAGTCAAATTCGTGTGAAGCATATAATTCACCCTTCTTTTTGGAGAGGTTGAAATCAAACAGCTCGAACATCATCTTTTGGTCAACACTGTTAATCAAAATGTACTTAGTCTGATCCCAATAAGGTTCCTTGGTTTGTGCTTTAACATCCGTGCGGATGTGCTTCTCAGGTTCACTCTCAACGTAGATTTGGACATATGGGTTGATAGTATTCTTCAACTCAGTCACACCCTTGACAGTTAAAGCAACAACACCAATAGCGTCACGGCTTCGCTGTTCCATAAGCTCAAGAATATCGATATCCAACTTGTTAGGCGCATACAGCATTGGTCCAACATTGGAGTTAATAAGCGAAGTAATCAAGCTGGACAACCCAGGGATCAGAGACATGATATCCAAGCCAAAAGTGTCACCACCGACTGGTTTCAATGCAAAGTCAATTTTAGGCGGTTCCAACAACTGGATAGAGACAACACTTATATGTGGGAAATCCAAACTTAGTTTCATTGTGATCTTGATGCGACCAGTTATTGACATATCCTCCAGTAAGATAGGAAGAGATTTGGAAATGAAACTTTTACCCACTCTAACACCAAGTGCAACTTTTGGATTCACCTTTTTCTCAATCTCTCTTTTTGTCATATCTGAGGTGTCGTCAGGAGTAAAGGAGAAGGCCCAATCCATCTCCACGAGATCATCGCCCTTTTGAGTGTAGGACTTGATTGAGTCAATTCTTGGTGACTTTGTGCCTAGATTGAACTCGTCCAACCTCAACGCATCGATACCATATCCAGGCGCAACATCCTTCAACGTTTCATTTGCAATAGTATCGACAGTTTCAGATAGTGCTGGCATATAGATTACCCAAAATTTAGCAAGAAATGAGTTCATCCACTCCATTGATTCAGGAGATTTGGTCAGCCTCTCAGCTGCAGTCACTCTCGCTAGATCATCCCTAATATTCCTCTTGAATCTTCTAAACTCGGCTTTGTAAACAGATGAGGTTGTCAGGAGCACTACAAGAAGACCAAAGACACCAAATCTGAATTTTGCCATAAGCCACGAGAAGAAACAGGTACCAATAATTAGCGCAGTATTCCAATGCAAATCAGATTGAAACGTCTCAATAAAATACCCCTTGATCAGACTTGAGTTTGCAATAAGAGAGCGGTCAAACTTTCTTCCCTCATTGAAAGAACCAATGTCTTTCCAAGGGTAGTGTTCCTGGCGTGTCTTGTATGTTTCTTCTTTGCCCAACGTGGAGGCACCACTGGAAGAATTTCTCACCGGAGGCGGCTTCTTTTGCTCGACTGCACCTTTGACTTGTTTAGTGACTTCAACTAATGGGGCTGCTACGCCACTTGCTGCTGCTGCTGCTGGGTTTGCTGGGTTTGCTGGGTTTGCTGGGTTTGCTTGCCCATCTTGCTTCTGCACAACGGGGGCGGCAGAGGGCTGTAAAGGTTGTTAGTGGGCTTGAAACCCGTCTGTGCTGTGAAAGAATCCACATACCTCAGTCATTTTCCACACCAATTGACTCGACAAGTTTGATTGAACTGTTTTAAAAGCAACAAAGTGAGACTGTTGTAAATGTTTTGTTGACAATGTTGTCAATGTGATATTGCCGCCCATCTTAAATGGGCTTTCTGGCAAAGATGTGGCCCTAACTGAAATTCGACCATATTAGGAAATTTCTTCGCGATTTGACACCTTGTACCCCTTTTGTTACTATACGCGACTACTACGTCTATAACAACAACAAAACAGTTGTCAGAAGTAAAGTGGAAGCTCAGTTCTTTGGTTGGGCGTAGAGTTCCTTTCAGAGATGTGTTAACGTTAATGATTAACTTAAAACATTTTCTATCCTGCCTAGTATTACAATACAAGTTGTACCAGTCTTTTACTGGTTCAACAGGCTCTTGGATAACTCTCTTTGCTTCAAGAGGGCAGTAGTCCAACATGTACGATCAATAAGGAGCGTCTCTGTGTTCTTGGCGTTCAGGAGGGAGGATGTCATTAGATCACAAAAGTTAACATCAATTCTGCGTAGACTCTGAGCACAATAAATCAACTGGAGATAGAGACCGTCCCTTGTTGAGCCCTCCTTGATGTGAGGAAGTGAGATGAACAAAGATCTGAGGAGGGTAGTAACAATATTCTGCACAAAATCAAAGAGCAGTATATCAGAGCGTAGTCTTTCTGATTGTGCAATGATCAAGAGGTCCATGTGTTCAGTGGTCTCGAGGGCAAGTGCGATCTCGGTGTTTGGACATTCCTTGGTCTCATTGGTCTTCTCCTCTAACTCATTCTCAGCACTGTTATTGTTATTATCCTCCTGATCTCCATCTCTAGTGCTTTCAGAAGATATGACAGCAACTTCCTTATCCCTACTGGCTGGTTCTTCAACAACCAGCTCAATGGTTATCTCTTGCAACTCAGCCTCATCGACATCTGGGAAAAAATTCTTGTAAATCATAATAGAACTGAAACAGTGCTCTCTAATCACCTCAATACTTCTCTTTAAATGCTTCTCGTACTCCTTATCCTTTACGAAATGATCCAGGTTATCCAATTCAGTCTTGATGAACTGATATCTGGCGTGCAAAAGGATTCGCTTCAACTGACCGTTTGTGTTGTCGTCAGATTGACTGAATGGGGGAATCCGTTTCAGATAAGATAGAGTCTTGATCAAGGACGACTGCTTTAAGTCAGTCTTGAGAAGTCTCATCAACCCGTGCAGCATGTGTGACATTTCTTGTTCAATTCCAAGTTCCACCCTTTTGATTAAGTCACTTTGAGGAAATTTGATAGCCAGTCTTCTTGTGTACAGTGCAATTTCAAGCGCCTCAGAGTAGTAACCTGCCTTAATGCAGGCACCGGTCAAGGAGGGCAGCTCCAGAATGTTGGTGATCTGGTCCATGTTTTCCAACACGACTGAGAGACTCTTGTTCTCACTGCGCCTCGATGTAGTCTCTTTAATTGACTGTAACGTCGATTTCAAGGAGTTCGTCCTGGTTTGATTATCCTCAAGTTCCAACTCAAGATCATTCAAGCATGAGAAATCAACATCAAAGTCCTGTTGTGTGTCCTCCTCCTCGTTCTCATCTCTTTCATCAATATTGAAGTTTCGCCAAAGATCTTTGAACCCATTGATAAAACGATCTTTGAACAAGCTCTCTGATTCCATCAACTGTTTATGATTTGTGACAATCTCATCCTTGTGAGATATAATCAATTCCTTGAGACTGATATCCACTGATCTGTGCACAGCCTCAAGCTCAGCGATGTCTTGAACTAATGTTCTATCAGCCTCTGCATTCTCATCCATACTCGGTGGCGGTGGGATGGAGGAGAGATACTCTTTCGATTCAATCGAGCTGATAGAGTTGAGCCATGTCAACACCTCTGCGTGGAGTTGCTTATCATCAAGAAGGTCGGCAACATCGCCGTGAATATCGCTTGTGAGTTCCTGTAAAAGAACTTCGAGAGCATTGGTGTCCAAAATAGCTGCGGCTGCCATCTTCCCCTCTGTGTCACTTTGCCTTGTTTTGCCTTGTTTTGTTTAGGTAAAACCAGCCAGCCAAATTCGTCATTAAATAAAAAAAAAAGATCGAAAAATACCCAAATCGGGTTATAGAGAAGAACTAGAAAATTTTTTTTTGTATACATTAAAGACGTCAAAACACAGCTGAATATACTATACAAGGACGACTCGCCGCTGTACAAAGATGATTGACGAGAGGCCAAAGAAGAAGTCTAAGATTATAAGCACTTCTCATGCCGAGAAGATTGCCGAAGAAGCTGAAGAGGAGCTTAGAAGACACCCACATCCGGAGTATGTTGAGGAGTTGCACTTCCATAATGAGGGCGAGTTCAAGGAGCTGACACCTCACAAAACCACTGCTAAGCAGGCTGAGAAACTGGAGAATGCAGAAAACAATCCATTCACTGGCAGACCTTTCACTGAAAAGTACTTTGATATTCTCAAAGTGAGAAGAGACCTCCCAGTCCATGCACAGCGTGATGAGTTCCTCAAGATCTTCCAGAGAACCCAGATTATGGTGTTTGTTGGTGAGACAGGTTCTGGTAAGACCACACAGATTCCTCAGTTCGTGTTATACGACGATCTTCCACATTTGAAGGGTACACAGGTGGCTTGTACGCAACCACGTAGGGTGGCTGCGATGTCTGTTGCTGCTCGTGTTGCGGATGAGATGGATGTTCAGTTGGGTGAGGAAGTTGGTTACAATATCAGATTCGAAAATAAGACCTCTGATAAAACTATGCTGAAGTATATGACTGATGGTATGCTTCTAAGAGAGGCAATGGAGGACCATGACTTGACCAAGTATTCTGTCATTATCCTTGATGAGGCCCATGAGCGGACGTTGGCCACGGATATCTTGATGGGTCTACTGAAACAGATTGCCAAGAGAAGACCTGCTTTGAAGATAATCATCATGTCTGCCACATTGGATGCTGAGAAGTTCCAGAACTATTTCAACGATGCCCCATTGCTGGCTGTTCCAGGTAGAACCCACCCTGTTGAGATTTATTACACTCCAGAATATCAGAAGGATTACTTGGATTCTGCCATTAGAACCGTGCTACAAATTCATGCCACAGAAGGTGAAGGTGATGTTCTTTTATTTTTGACCGGTGAGGAGGAGATTGAAGACGCGTGCAGAAAGATATCACTTGAAGGAGATGAGCTGATCCGTGAACAAGGGGCTGGTCCATTGAGCGTATATCCATTGTACGGTTCTTTACCACCGCACCAACAACAGAGAATCTTTGAACCAGCTCCAGAGGCGTATAATGGTCGCCCTGGCCGTAAGGTTATTGTTGCTACCAACATTGCTGAAACTTCTTTGACCATTGACGGTATTGTCTATGTTGTGGACCCTGGTTTCTCCAAACAGAAAGTGTACAATCCAAGAATCAGAGTTGAATCATTGCTGGTGTCGCCAATTTCCAAGGCTAGTGCTCAACAGAGAGCTGGTCGTGCTGGTCGTACTAGACCAGGTAAGTGTTTCAGACTTTACACTGAAGAAGCGTACAAGAAGGAGTTGATCGAGGCGACATACCCTGAAATCCTGAGATGTAACCTGTCTTCTGTTGTCCTGTTGCTGAAGAAGGTTGGTGTTGATGATCTTGTGCATTTTGACTTTATGGATCCACCCGCCCCAGAAACCATGATGAGAGCTTTGGAGGAACTGAATTACCTTGCTGTCCTTGATGATGAAGGTGAGCTGACCGCACTGGGTAGATTGGCGTCCAATTTCCCTCTGGATCCGTTGCTCGCTGTAATGCTGATTGGTTCCGCTGACCACAAGGTGTCTTCTGAGATCTTGACCATTGTGTCGCTGTTGAATGTTCCAAATGCGTTTGTAAGACCAGCCAACGCTAGAAAATACGCGGATGAAGCTAAGCTGCAATTTGCTGACCAAAGTGGTGATTTTGTGACTTTGTTGAACGTGTTCAACGAATTCATCGCAGCAAAGGAAGAGGGAAATAGCGGGCTGACTTCGTGGTGTCGAGAGAACTTTGTTTCTTACAGAACGATGCAACAGGCTGTGAATATCAGAAAGCAGCTGGAGAGACTGATGAATAACTTTGACATTCCTGTTATCTCCACTGATCAGGAGAGTAAAAAATTCACCAAGTATATCACGAGAGCTCTTCTGGGTGGGTTCTTTATGCAGGTTGCGATCAAAAGTGGAAAGAACTACAAAACTGTTGATGGCCAGGATGTGCTTGTTCATCCAAGCACTGTGTTACCGACATCACCAGAGTTTTTGTTGTACAATGAGCTGGTTCTAACATCCAAGACCTATATCAGAACAGTGCATGGGTTGAAGGGTGATGAGCTGAAGGAGTACAGCTTTTTTAGTGACTACAAATTCTAGTTGATACAAACAAGTATGTGTACTGAACCAAAACCAAAAACCAATTATAATACTGTAGAAGCAAGCTGCTCTGTTTCCGCCTTGTTTTCGGGTGAAACTTCCTTCTTGCACTTCTTTGACAGACAACCAAGTATCATCAAAGCCGCTGCCGCCGCTGCCGCCGCCGTGCTATCCGGGTGTCCTCTAGATGCATCTTCTATTCCCGCCAAACTACCAAATGGGGATATTTGTATCTAGAAGCCTCGCTGACACCTTCTAGAAACCTCGTTCGATTTTCCACTTCAGGTCTTTTGACCTGTATGGGGGATACGTGTCTCAGAAAATTGTGCCATATATTTTTTGGGTTTGTTTTTGTTTTGCGGGCCGTGGATCGTAACCCTTTCCGCGTATTTCAATTTTGCCTATGTATCGATCGATCCCTAACCTTTTCCCCGGTTGTTTAAGTCTGACTGCAGAAAGGTGGCTTGGATTCTGTCTCAGTGCCGCGGTGTCCGCAGAAACAATAGGAGGCCAGAGGGGAGAGAGATGTTATTGTGATTGTTATTGTCATACTTGCTTCGACTTGTCAGTGTGGCGGCGGCCCGCTGCTGCCCGCCACAACGACAGTCCCCAACCGCTGCTGCAAACAACAACAGCAGCCAAGCAAGATATCAGGGTGAAGGCATTTGAAGCGGAGGTCAACGGATTCGGAACAACACCCCACCCCTATACACCTCCTTCGCAACTCAAAGACTCAAAGTTCTGGAACAAGTAATATATGCTTCTATGCTCACTACTGGGGCGGCTTCTGTAAATATGTAATCTCACCATTTAAACCAAACCCCTTGTTGTGCCTGACTGTTGTAACCGATTGTTGCAAGCTTAAGGCGATCCACAAGTAGAACGAGTTCCACCGGGAATGGTGGACTCAGCCCACACACATCCCGTCGCTGTCGTCAATACCTTCACACTCTCCCACAAACTTGCATATAATGTACGGGGTTCCAGAAGGAAAACTACCTGCATCTCTGTCTCACAACTTTGACAGGTCAGAAGTTACTTGGTAACTGTATATACGCGCTCGCACAGGTGTGGGAACCCACTTGTGGAACAGTAGACAGGAAGATTGGTCGGGTCACAATTCAAACCTCAAGGTTCATATCTAAAACTAATACACCAACACTCTCCATCCCCCATTAGTGCGCACTTACAAAAGATTTACACTGAGGGGTTTCTTCTTCTTTTTCTTTTTTTTATCACTCACTCTTTGTTTGAAATTTTCTTGATGATGGGATACCGGAGCCTGGTGGTCCGCGTTGCTGTTGTTGTTGTTGTTGCTGCCGCTGCTCTGTCTCGTTTCCGTTATTTCAACTGACGGACGATTCTGGGAAAAGCAGGTAGAAAAAAACGCGCAGGCGCCCAATTGGTGCAGCCGCTCACACAGAAACAGCAGCACAGATAAAAAAATATTCACAGTTCGTCGGAACCAACCACAAAGACAAAAAAAAAACACAAAAAAAAAGAAATTCCATGTGACCCGCAAAATGAAAAGCACAAAATCAATAATCACAAAACCAAAAAAAAAAAAAATCGTGCATTAAAAACTCTCCAATCAGCCGCCCAAACGAAATTCAGCTAATCTCGTCTGCCATTAAAGACACACATATATCACACCCTAACTGGAGGGATCTTTATTTAACACCACCTACCACCACCCATTCCAATTGTCCTGTCTACACAGTTGACACACCCACACCCCACATCCTCCCTTCCCCCTCCCCTGATCCTTCTTTATCAGACAGATACAATCAACACAGTCACCTTGCAATATATTTCTGTTGTTGTGCTGAAGAGCTGCTGCCGCCGCCATGCCCAAGTCAATTGGCTCGTCAAAACCCACGCGCCCATCGCCACTGTCGTCTGGAAACTCGATTGTGTCTGGGAACGATACACAAGTGCAGCTGAAACAACAACAACGGCAACAACAACAGCAAGACCAGGAGCAGGAGCAGGAGCAGGAAGAACAGGAGCAGGATCAACAGAAGCAGGTCCAGAAGCACGTGATATCCCACAGCCGCCAGACATCAGGACACATTTACAGCCGGCTGTGCGGTAAAGGTGTCAGTCTATTAGCCGCTGCCAATATGAAACCTGCAAATGATGGTGGTGACGATGAAGAAGAAGAAGGATTGCCGGAAGACTCTTCTGAAGAGGACATTGAGTATAAGACAAACATCCCTGCAGAGCTTATGGAAAAATTAGCCAGATTCCCGCTGTTTAAAAATGCACCTTCTGGATTTCACAAGGCTATTGCCAGCAGACTCAAGCTGGTTCAGTACCACACACAGGAGTACGTTGTGAAATATGGAGAACCAGCAAAGGCTATGTACTGGATTCTCAGAGGATCTGTTGCTGTGACTTCCCCTGATGGCGAAGCTGTGTTTGCAGAGCTTGTAGCTGGTCAGTTCTTTGGCGAAATTGGTATCTTGTTCAACAGACCTAGAACAGCCACTGTCATTGCCCGCACCAAAGTCCTTCTCGGTGTCTTGACAGTAGATAGCTTCAACAACGTGCTTCCAGCTTTCCCAGCTGTTGAAAGAATGATTCGGGATGAGGCCCAAGAGAGATTGTCCATGCAGGACAAGAGAACAAGAAACGGAGTCACCAACATCATACCCAATACCAATTTTTTGAAAGATACCTTGTCGATACCAGGGTCTGCAGCCTCTGACATTGCAAACCAAGCTTCTGCTCTTCCTGGTCCCTCAATACCACCAGCAAGAATAAAGTTACCACTTTCGAACCTATCACGAACAAACCATTTCACCAAGAGAAAATCTTTGAATTATGACACACCACAAGTCCATGATAATGTGGACAGCTCAATCCCTACCAGAGACTTTCTCCGAAGTCTGCCTATGTTCACTCTCCTACCTTCCAATATGATTCACGAGCTAGTTTTGGGCGTCGAACCAAAGAGATATGAGCCATTCGAGTATATTGTCCGCAAGGGAGACATGGGCCGTGATATCTACTTCATCGTCAATGGGGAGGTGGAAGTTCTACACCCACAAAGAATCTCCTGGGTCAATTCTGAAGGAAACAAGGATAAAAACGTCGATCTTGTAATTGCAAGATTAGGCACTGGTCAATATTTTGGTGAAATGGCCTTTTTGAACTCCCTGCATGATGGCGAGGAAGTTATTAAGAGAAGTGCAGACATTAGAAGCGTCAGCACACTGGACGTCCTTGTTGTCTCGGGAGATAAATTGGAGAACCTGATCTCCAGGTACCCTACCATCTGTGACGAGATAAGAGAAACTGCAGACAAGAGAATCAACAACAACAGGAACGACGAGAAAGACGAAAATCATAGTTATTCTTCTCCTTTTACACAGTGGAAAGGGCTGAGCTCTTCAAGAAGAAACTCTACTGAGAAGTTTTCTCATGTTCCTAGCGATCCCTCTGCAACAAACCATAATGACAACGCTGTTGATCCAGTAGACCGTTCCAAAGGAAATATGTCCCCTCCAATTGGAGTAGGTCTGGTATCAGAATCGTGCTCGTCATCTCCAATGATGTTTAGGGACTCATTTGGAAGCACATCATCCAGTTCCATCTTTGATGAAAGCTTCAAACTGCAACAACAGCCGCCCATCAAAAAGCGTTCTATCGCCTCCTCTGTGTCTCCAAAGATTTCTAAATTGGACAGTTCAGCATTAGGACTCCCACTATCACTGACTGTCCCGCCCTTGAACAGACCTTTCCCATCTATGACCCAGTTTCCTTCACAACAAGCTCGTCAGCCCTTTCAGTACATGAATCACGTCAAGCGGTTGAAACTCAACACCATCTCGGGCCAACCTCGTCGGTCATCTATCCTCACAACTGGGGTACTGTCTGATAGAATTCTGCTCTACATTTTCAAGTTCTTATCCCTTCCAGAGTTGATGAAGCTGAGACTTATTTGTCGGAGATGGAGACAGCTGTTGTATGTTGCACCGGGGTTCTTCGAAACACTGGACCTAACCCCGTACAACACGTCGATTGATGACAAGGCATTGATACAAATTACGGATTTTGTTGGTTCAAGGCCCAAATTCATTGACCTTTCTGACTGTTTCCACATCACTGATGTTGGATTCTGCTACATGGTGAATGAGATTGGTATGAGTGGATCGATCCGATGGATCAAAATGCGCTCTGTATGGGAGGTTAGTGCGATGGCAATAATGGACTTGGCCGTTCCCAGCATTGGCCGGTCCATAGAGGAGTTGGATCTAAGCAATTGCAGGAAGGTTAGAGACGATGTGCTGGAGAGACTTATTGGTTTCAAGAATCAAACAAGGGCCAATCAACAGCAACACCCACAGACCCCAATGGACTTACTGAGTGAACCAGTTCCTGGAATGGAGGAGTTTGATACAGAGGACAACAACAATGTGGGATGTAAGAATCTCAAGAGATTGGGACTCGGTTATTGCAAACACCTGTCTGATCGATCAATGTATCACATTGCACTACACGCCTCAGAGAGATTAGAGTATCTGGATATCACTCGTTGCACCACTATCACTGATGCTGGTTTTGCATACTGGGCATATCAACCATTCACTAATTTAAGGAGTTTGAAGCTGAGCGATTGCACTTTCCTCACTGACAAATCGATTGTTGTTATTGCAAGCTCTGCCCAGTTCTTGGAACGCCTGGACCTGTCATTCTGCTGTGCACTTACCGATGTTTCGATTGAAGTGTTGTGTCTTGGCTGTCCACAGTTGAGGTACCTCGATTTATCTTTCTGTGGTTCTGCGGTAAGTGACGCCACCTTGCTTGCCATTTCTATTCACTTGAGAAAACTTGAACAATTGAAAATCAAGGGCTGTGTGCGTGTTACTAGAGCAGGGGTTGATGCTTTGTTATCAAGTTCTATACCTTTGAAGCTGCTTGATATTTCCCAATGCAGAAACGTTCATTATTATGCCAACAACACGCCAGCTGCGACAATTGCAGCAGCAGGAGGTCCAAACTCCAAAAGTGCACTGGTTACGACTTCCCACAATAAGGTTGTGGAGATTGTAATCTAGAATCTTAATTTACCTTTAATGACTTATGAATAATGAGAATATTTCTTGATGCCCTGTAAGGGTGGTACAATCTACGTAATTGCAACAAGTATCAATTCGAATAAGGCAAAAAAAAGAGCAACAATAATTAAAATCTAGTAAACAGAGATATAGTTGTGGATTCTCTCCTTCTGGTTTTGAGCAATGCACTCTGCAATCCAAGTGATGTTTCTCACTTCCTGTTCCTTGGATTTCATCCAGGCCCAAATAGTACTCACAGAGAACTGTTGTGTGAACGCATCACGGCACAGCTCCATCTCCAATTGGTAAAAGTGATCCTCCAGGGCCTTTCCACCTGCATTGTCAAAGAAAGTGCGGTATTCGTAAACAGTCTCGACAACCTCCTTGATTTGTTCCGGGTCTTGTGCAGAAGCCAACTTGTCGGTACCCAATGGATACAACTTTCCAAAAGTTGGAAGAAGCTGCTTTCTCTCATCGGTTGTTAGACCTGAGTCAAAAGAGTTCAAGGAAATGTTGATGGCTCTTCTGTCGGCTTCAAACTCCAACAAGGACTTCATAATCACATTGGCTGGATCAGGTTGGGAGAGGCAAAACTGGTAAAAGTCCTCCAAGTACGCCTTGTATAGCTTGTTTCTAACAATCTCAATGTTCAAGTCATCCAAATCCTCAGCAGTAATGCAGTTCTTAAAGTATGGTGCAAGTGGGGTGTCCACCAACACAGTCTGGTAGAGAGACTCCAGGTCCGTAGCCACAGACAAGGTAGGCAGTGTTTCAAACCAACCTAGTGGATGGCACCTGGCCAAGATCTCACTCTTATCACGATCGTGGATGGTACCAGTAATCATTAATGCCACATTATCAATCATGTACCCATAGGTGATGTAGTCCATAAACTTAGAAAGTGGCTCGACAGCCTGGTCGCGCAGGTAGCGGAACTCCTCATGGAGCTTAGCACTAGCAGCATCCTGGATAGTGGAAGTGGCCAGTGGAGACGGAACATTGGCCAGGAAGTTGCCATAATCTGTTGACGAAAGCTGCAACTTGAGGTCCTCAAGGGTTTCACATTGGGTCAAGTTCGTGTACTGATTTGAGGTGAGTAGCGCGTTACGGTATCCACGTGCAACACCTTCAATGTACCCTGCATCGATATTGAAATAGAGACCCTCCATTGCGGCAATGGACTGTAGTGGCGTGTGTGAACTGAAGTGTGGTCTGCGCTCTGTGTTCTGTTCTGTTTTATTTGCTGCTCTCTATTGAATTTGTTTTTTTTTTGGCTGTATTTGGTCGGAATAGTTTCTATGTTTCCACGTGCACTCATGTGATTATCTCCGATATTTATCATCAGACTTTGATACTAAATTCACCATCGCCACAACATGACACGATACGACACGACACATCCACTGGTTCGGATACCGCAGATATCTACACCAATGTTCTCACGTAAGGCTGCTCTAGAGGTCACCTCTGTAGTCACTGGTGCTGTGAGAGCTGTGAAAGCGAGTGCAGATGTCGCACAGAGGGAGGTCTGTGACTTCTATAACACCTCGTCCTTGACCAAGCCCTTGAGATACAATGATGCCATGTGGAACGAGCTGTACACTAAGAGAGCAGAGATCCATGAGAAGGAAGCTCCACTTAGTTCAACCAAATCCCCCAGATCAAATAAACTAGGCCCAACAGTATCAAAACGGGCCTACTCGACCACCACGAACAAAAACAACAACAAGAAGCCAGTGCCTGAAATTGTGGACAAAAGGGCGTCCAAAGAGGACAGATACGCCGAGATGCCGACTACTAAGCTGCAACGTCTGTTCCACTACGGTAAGCTAGCCACAAGTATAGGTGTCAACACTGCTTCTGAAGGTTTGAAAGCGGTGGCAACAGGGAAGCGAACCAGCTTGAAGCAATTGACGCTCTCGTCGAAGAACGTTTCAATACTCGGCGACAAGCTGCGAATGATGAGAGGCGCGGCCCTCAAAGTTGGCCAGATGCTCTCCATACAGGATGAAAGTTTTCTTCCTTCTGAGCTATCCAATGTTTTGAAATCAGTACAGAACCAGAGCTATTACATGCCAAAGAGACAGCTGAATAGAATCCTGGAGGAGAATTTTGGCGAAAACTGGAGAGATGAGTTTCAAGAGTTTGATCTTGTCCCAATCGCATCTGCCTCTATTTCCCAAGTGCACCAGGCTGTCTTAAAGACTGGTGAAAGAGTTGCCGTTAAGGTTCAGTACCCCGGTGTGAAGAACTCGATTGACTCTGACATGGATGCACTCTTGATGATTCTGACAGCCTCTAGTCTGCTACCTAAGGGTATGTACGCTGAGAGCTCGATTGGAAATGCTCGGACTGAGCTGAAATGGGAATGCGACTTCAACAGAGAGGCCGAAAGCATAAAGAAGTTCCGTGAGTACCTGGCCAACGATCCGGTCTTTGTTGTTCCAAAGGTGTACGATCACCTGTCAAATTCCAACATCATCACCATGGACTTTCTGGAAGGCGAAGAGATCATCAATGGCAACTTCTCCCAACAGACAAACAATTGGCTTGGGGAGAACATTATGAGATTGTGTCTTCAGGAGATTGCTCAGTTCAAGTTTATGCAAACTGACCCTAACTGGGCCAACTTTCTGTACAATGCAAAGGAACAAAAGATTGAACTGCTGGACTTTGGTGCTTCGAGACATTATGGAGGTGAGTTCATCTCTAACTACGTCCACTGCTTGCAGCTTGCCGTGAAACAGGACTGGGAGCAGGTGAAGGAATACTCCAAGAGACTAGGGTATCTTACAGGCCTGGAGTCGGAAGAAATGGTTAATGCCCATGTTGAGTCAGTTGTCACCCTTGGTGAACCATTTAGACCGAATGGCGATGACAAACCATTTGATTTTGCCCACCAAGATGTCACCAACAGAGTCAAGGAGAATATGGGGCTGATGCTACGTGAAAGATTGACACCACCGCCTGAAGAAACGTATAGCTTGCACAGGAAGTTTAGTGGCGTGTTCTTGTTGTGCACCAAGCTCAAGGCACAGGTCCACTGTTCACAGCTCTTTGCCAAATACTTCAGGTAAAAAAAGGCGGCAGCCTACTCATGATGAAGATGAATGAGACTTGATAGCAATATGTGTATTCTTGCACCTTCTCAATGTACATAGTATTAACATACACAACAACCAGCCAGCACGGGCTAGATGTCATTCAGGACATGGTGGTACTTTGCCATATGGCTCTCCAACTGTTTTTCCTTTCCAAAACTCTTTGAACAACAGGAGCATTTGAATTCCTTCTCGTGAGTCTTCATATGTTTGGTCAAATTGGAGCTCTCGCTGAATCTCTTCCCACAGCCAGGATACTTACAAATCAGAGGCTTCTCGCCGGTATGGGTACGTAGGTGGATAGACAAAGAGCTCGACGTGGCAAAAGTTTTCTGACACACTTTGCACCTAAACGGTTTCTCACCAGAATGCGTTCTCATGTGTTGCTCGAGCATGGTCTCAACTGCGAATGAATGATAGCATATGGGACACTTGAATGGTCTGTAGTGCGTATGGACGTGGAGGTGACGAACAATTTTCTGCTTTTGGTTAAAAACCTTTCCATGGCGCGAACATCCTTCCCAATGGCAGACATAGTGCGATTTACCATGGCCAATGTGTTCGTTGATAATGTGGTCGGTCAGCTCAGCTGTTGTGTCAAACTTGCAGTGACAGATGGAGCCGTTCTCTTCCCATTTGCAGACCGTCACCTCGATGCCATCGTCCTGTGGGCACTGATGCGATTGTGGTATTGGTGTTGGTACTGGTGTTGTCGTTGGTGTTGCCGTTACCGTTGGTGCTGGTGCTGGTGCTGGTGCTGGTGCTCTTGCTGCTTTTGTATGAGCTAGAGATGCTGGGGGGGCCATATTGACATGCTGTGAATTGATGTGGTTAACCAGTTCAAAAAGATCCATACTCTCAAAGTCACAATCTTTCCATTCACATTTTGATTGAGTATTGGTGCTGCTATTCTTGAGACTGTTCTCAAAGTTGACATTGTTAATCAAATGACTCTCAAAGATGTGATTTTGCAATTGAAATGAATTGTCTAGTGTTGTTAGACACGAGTCCCATTCACACACTGATTCCAAGTTCTTGAAATTCCACTCAAAGTTTATCAAACTGTTAGATCCATCATCGTTATCATTCACTTCTTTCTTGATCACTTCCAACTTAGACTTCTTACTGCCGTGGTCATGAACCTGGATGTGATGATGATGGTGTGTTGTTGAGTGGTGTGAATGCGAGTGGTGCAAATGGTGGTGAAATGGTTCATGGTCCTCCTCTCTCCCTCGCTTGTAGTGGTGGTGGTGATGATGGTGGTGATCAACATTCTCCAAAGTACGGTTCATCAAGCTGTGCTTGGTGGTTTGTAAACCAGATGGTGCGACAACATCATCGCAAACTTTACACATCTCGTCCAAATCACAGGAAGTGTCCAAATCACACTTGATGTCAATACACTCCGAGTCGGATTCGGTTTTAGTGGTGATGACATTATTATGAGCGTCGACTAGGAAGCAAGTATCAATATTCTGGTACGGATCAGATTTTTGAACAATACTATCATCACAGTGAAGTTCTGTGCAGTTTGGTAGGTTTGGAACAAAGGGAGCCGTCGGTGGTATGGATGAACCTTCTCTGTCCAACAATGCGTTATGGTCGTTATCACAGCAAATCTCCACAATCTTTGGTTTACAACTCTCATCCTCTTGACAAATGAGTGTGTTGTCCTCCAGTATGATGTTATCCTTTGACTGGGAATGATCATGACAGTTCAAAAACTCAAAATGGTGACACTCTGAGAACTCACTACTGTTTGGCTGCGGCTCTGATGTCGAGTCCTGGAACATCATCATCTGGTGGTGGTGGTCATCATTGGTATGTATGTGGCCATGAATATACGTAAAGTTTTCAAAGTTGTGAATGTGCCCGTGAATGCGTCCATTATTGAGTTCATTGTCCAAAAGAAGCTGGTTCATAATGTCCTGGGTCAATCCAGTATTGTGCGATTCCTCTGTCACATCAGATAACGAGCTTGAAGAGGAGCACATCGTTTTGGGAGACGGCAGTATGTCTTTGTTGGAATAGCTCTGTGTAGTGGTCGAGGCGGGAGTTGCAAAGTCTTCGTGTTCAAGTGTGCTAATAGTGGCGGTGGCAGTAGCGGTAGGATCTTCGAGGGGAGAATACCTCTGTTGCTGTGAAATGTCATCTATGGAATACATCGACAGCTGGGATTCCATCTGGCTGATACTCTTGTTCTGAGAGTTTGCTCGCTGTGTGAGGCTGCAGTCGTTGCTGCCGCCGCCGTTGCCCCCAACATCTCTAGTTGAGCTGTTCGTGAAAAGTTCATCAATGATGAGGGAGTTGGGCAGCTCATATGGTGCCATTGATACTGCGGATGATTCTCCCTGCTTGTTGTTGTGGTGATGATGGCGATGATGATGAGGCTGTGAATCCACACTATGATCTCTAAATGCTTCAGACAGGGGTGAGAAATACCCAGCGGAACGAGCTGGATATATTAGTTCGATTGTTTGAATCTGTATGAAACGTGATACTCTGAAAGAAAGGAAAAAAAAAACTTTTTACAATGATTGTTGATGTGATGATTCTGCTGTTCTGAGAGTTTGGATTTGTGTACCTTGGTAGTAGTGACATAAAAAAAAAAACGCACTGCAACTCTGTTGTGTTTAGGTAAGAGATGATTTTATCAAACTTGAGGTATTCACACAAATTATTCCCATTCTTTTTCCTAATGGCATGTGGTAGTAGTTGCCAACTCACATAGATATATATTCCATATACTGTTCCATACTACTGCTTCTTCGTCTGTTGTTGCCGTATAGTTGCTGTATTGTTATACATATATGCCAAAGCAACGAATGTAATCTGACTCTATGGCCAAGCTGGTTAAGGCGTACGACTGTTAATCGTAAGATCCGCAGTTCGATCCTGCGTAGGGTCGGTAATATTTTTTTTGAAGTATATTTATATATATAATAATATACCTGCAATAATCTACCTTAAAAAAAGACAGAACAACTCATCTCTTTTTACACATATGCACATGATGTATCTGTGTTGTGTGTTAAAATATGTGTGTTGGGTTAAAATACCATTTGCTACATATGCAAAAATTTCCCCGTTGCGTTGCCCAACCATGGAATTTCTTTTGCCAACAGCCTTCCCACTTGTTTATACCTGTACTATTTCCAGAATAAAGTTTATCTGACTCTCAACTTAAAGAGGGTTTCCATGCTTCCCTCTACTTCCCAGGGAGAATGAGATAAGACAAGAGACTTGCTTGTGTATGTTTTTCTCGTTTCGTTCGAGAGAGGAGGTTTGAAGGAGGAGGAGCGGACCCGAACCTCGGTTTATGTATCATCCTGCAACTAGTCACAACACCAGCTACTCTGTCTCCAAATCGAGGAGTGATGGAGACAGCGGGGAGAATACCTACACCGGCGGTCAAGTTTTATAAATTCCCATGTTAATGTAATGTCTTTTCTCTATAGTGTCATCAGGACTAAAAGTGAACCTTCAACACCTTGTGATCACTATTAACTAACCCAAACCCGGTATGCAAGTTGATGTATTCAAGAGGATTGTATCCCTCACAAACACACATTGCTTTGTCACTCATACTCTCACGTAGAAAGTCAATCAGTGAAATTTCCCCATCCAACACCTCATCCGGCGGCGGCGGTGCCAGAGCTGCAGCTTCTGCAGCTGTTGCGTCAGCCTCGGCATCGGCCTCCTCGGTAGCAACATCTTCCTCTTCAATCTTCAAACCATCAAAACCCAGGTGCTCAAACTCTTGCAAGGCAGTTAGCAGACGAGGTGCCAGTGGTTTAGACACCACATCCAGGTTTATAATATTGTGCTTGGGTGTGTGGGTTCTAGCAGCATGGTGGAAAGAGGACACGCCAGCTGGTGCAGAAGAGGAAGAAGAAGTAGATGATGACGTTGATGGTAATGGTGGAAGCTGTTGCTCTGAGCTCTTGCTATTCACAGAGCCATTGGCTAGATTTGTAGGACTGCTGTCAAAGATAGACTCAGTGCTCGAGAGGCTCACTGGAGTGGAACGTCTGTGAATGGAGCAACGCCTCTTTGGAGAACCAGGACTAAATTGGAAACTTCCATGAGTTGGAGACTGTGGTGGAGTACATGTTGAAGCAAAAGAAGAGCCACGAGTTGCAGGTCCTTTAGGGAATCTGAACTGAACAAGCTGCTCCATAATGCTACGGTCGCCTCGGACACTGCGTCTGTCTCGGACGGAGGACACGCTGCTGGCTCCGATTAGTGACTCTTCAATCATGCCAATGGAACTGCTCATTATTTGTTTGAGAGAGGGGGAAGAAATGAATTAAGAACAAATAGAATATCACGCGTGAATTGGTGGTTTTATATAGAAAGGCTGCCTGCCTGTCAGCTGTGTCAATGTTGGTTAAACAATATGTACGAACGCACAAGACGGCGCGGCAGTACAACGGACCGTGAGGCATTTCCACTGTTTCTGTTTCTGGAACAAGATTCTAGTAAGAAACTCTAAATCTTAAATAAAAAAAAAAACAGTGGATGCTGCCTTTGCTAATTTTTAGTTGCGATACCTATAGGAAGAAGAACACTACACACGCACACAACCATGGTAAACTGATCTTGATGACTTTGTTTCTATTGTTTATTATTCACCATATGTTCCCCAACCCAGTCCTTAATTGTTTTCTCTCTAAAAGACCCTTCGCCTCGAGAACCCTGTCGGATGTCTCCGGATTCCGCTTTAAGACATTGCGGCACATACCGAACTTTAACCAAATCAGTAACTATACCATTCTGGTCAATACAGGATTCTCTTCAACGTAAGAGAGAGAGATGACCTTCTTGTTCTTATTTTTAATGATTCGTAAACATGGAACCTGTCAAACTAACAAAAAAAATAAGGTAAAGGAAGGATTAAACAAGGTTAGAGACAAAAAAGCCAAAAAACAACAACAACAAAAAGCCAAAAAAATACCAACATGTCAAAATAGCATTCAGCCCGTTTGTCTCACATAGTATTTAACAAGCTACTACAAGTCGTGTCCCCTGGGAATAGGAATGCATCGAAGTCGTTGAGAAGGGATGAACAAGTACAAAGTGAGGAGGGGAGAGTCTGGACTGGTCGATTCATTCATCATATCTCTTCTGTTGTTTGCTGTGGTCTCTACCGGGTTTGTTTCCCATACGTCACCACGTGTATTTTTTTTGCTGTTTAGAGAAAGAAAAACCACAAAAAGGAAGGAAAAGAAACAAAAAATAAAAAAGAAGAATAAAAAGTAAAAAAGAACACAAAATTAAGCTTCAAATGTGCATATAGTGGCAGAAATTCCATCAAATGAGCAGAAGCCGAAAGCAAGTAACTTGGACTAATTAAGTTAACATATGTCCTTGTATGTATGTCATTTTTTCCATCATATTTTTTTATTGTTCTTTGGGCGGCCATGTGTATTGAATATCCTAAAGAGCGAGTATTAGACCTAATAGTTATAACTACTATTATTAGAATTATCGAATTGAATAAACAGTTGGTATCAATGTGTGTTGTTGTTGTTTAATACTCATACTGGGGGGTTAGTGGTTCATTAAAAAATCGTCGTGAGGAACATCAAATCATCTCTCACAGTACCTGCTGTTCAACTCAAGACAACAAGTTCGAGATATTCATCACCTTTTGAGGCTCTGCCTCTTCCCCACTCTCAATTTCTGGTTTCACAGCGGATTTCTCAGTAATACTGCTAGATGTATCTCTATCTTTATCTTTATCTTTAGTCTCATCACCGCCAAGAACGGAGTTCACATGGATCTTGATATTTGGCTGGATGGATGAAGGAAGAGGAAAATTAACACACTTCTGCTGTCCTTTGGCAAAGTTGAAATCAGGTTTAAAAATCGGCTTATCTAGACCTAGACCTTGTGAGGGTGGTGGGTATGCTGTAGTTAAAGGTGTTAAACTTGTTGGAATACCCACTGCAGAACCCCGATGAGAGGGGAAGCTTGGGGAAAGATAGCTTGCAGAGGACTGAGAGTTACGTCTCTTTACAGAGTTTGGAAACAGCTCATGTGCCAACGATGATCTTCTCGAGGTGGAATTGGAATGGGTATTGTAGTCAATGGAAATTGAACTATTTCTGCTCGAATCTGCACCTCCAGTCCTTGAATAACCAGAAGAGAAGGGCGATGTCGATCCCGCTGTAGAGGTCAAAATTGTCTGGGTACTGTGTCTTCTTAACGGATAGTACTGTTCTTCCTCTAGTAGTCTCTTGACACCTTGATGTTGCTGGAACATATCTTGGGATATACTAGAGGATCTTGACTGACCTTGTGACGATAAAGATTGGTGGTGGTTTTGAATATAGGAGGATTGGTACGGAAACGACTGCTGCTGCTGCTGTTGCTGTTGCTGAGATTGGACTTGAGGAGCAGGTGCCAAGGGAATAGTGGACATGGAATGCTGTTGTGCATGGGGTCCTAAGCCTTGATGGACACTTCCTTGCGGAGGTGCTGAATTTCCAAACATACTGGTGTTGAATGAAGGAGCCTTGGAATGGGTATTGTTGCCATTACTACTCGCGACATAGTCATGCGGTGCCATTGCTTGATGGTAATGTTGGCTGCTCTGATTGGAAGTGGGAGGTTCGGTCAAAATCGCTTGGACCGATTCTCGTCTTCTTCGATTGGCACCTCCATTCCACCAGTTCTTGATCGCATTGTCCGATCTGCCATTCAAATGTCTGGCAATCTCAGCCCAACGCTTTCCATATTTCGCAACAAGCTCCTCGATCAACTGGCCCTCCTCTGGTGTGATTGGATTTCTGTTCAACGAGGGCTTGAGGTTTTGGTGATACCTCTCTCTGCACTGCTTTGGCGTTCTCGTGCCTAGACTCTGTGAAATCCTGACCCAATTGGAAGGACCAAACATACTAATGGACTCCATCAATTTCTTATCCTCATCCAAAGACCAAGGTCCTCGGCGCAAGTTGGTTGGTGGAAACGAACCTGATTGAGAAACCTTCACATCGTCATTGTTGGACTGCTCGTGAGGGTTGTTGCCACTAGATGATCGTTGATGATTCATCTGTTGATAGTTACTGTATGTCTGATAATTTGAGGAGGTATTGAGATGTGGTTGTGGTTGTGGTTGTGGTTGTTGTGCTGGTTGTTGTGGTTGTTGTTGTGCTGGTTGTTGGGAGTTGCTCGAAGAAAACGGATGAAGTGAAGCCAAAGAAGGTAGCTTTGGTGGCTGAGCACCCTGCTGAGGAGACGACTCAAGACCCTGATACATGGCTATTCGGCAAGCAATGTTGATGGTAACGTTGTGCTTGCAGGCAAAGGGAAAGGGAAAAAAATTGGTAAAGAGGGGGTTCGTTGATAGTTCAAAAAACTGGAACTGAACCCTGCCCAGTACTTTTAAGAGACACACTCAAAGATGTAGGCGGCGGCTAAACAAAAATAACAAATACAGACAAACAAACAAAAAAAACAGACACACAGACACAGCAAGAACAATAAACGGCTCTGTGAAAGGATTAGTGATTCAGCTTCAGCTTCTTCTGCTTTCTCTTCTTCTTCTTCTTCTTGTCTAATGTTCGTGTGAGGAAGTAAGGAAGATGGTTTTTTTCCCTCCCTTTTTGCGGGTTAGAGTTTTTTTGTGTGTGATGCACGTTACAAAAAAAACCGCAACTTAAACGGCCGCGAAACTGGCTTACATAAGATGTAGTTGAGGCAGCCGCCCCCATTTGTCGGAGTTTCGGATTTGTGTTCTTGCAGATGTGTATTACATAATATGCATTACATAATCTATATATATATATATATAGAGAGATATGCCTTTTGAATGCTGTAGGTAGCAAAGACGCAAAGTAGGATTCATCTAGCTTCCCATTTCAGGTTGAAGCGGCCACTTGGGACGACATATTCATCAATGAGCTTCAGAACCTCTTCGCTGCTGTTACCAACCTTGATGATTTCGCCATTTTTCTCCGAGATGAATCCCTTTTCAACGGCACTGTTTAGAAATGACAATAGCTCATCATAGAAGCCGTCAATGTTGAAGAATATGATTGGCTTGCTGTGGATCCCCAGTTGGGACCAGGTGATGACTTCCATCACCTCTTCCAAAGTGCCATAGCCACCTGGCAGAGCGATAAAGGCATCTGCTTCCTCCCCCATCAGTTTCTTTCTCGTGTGCATATCTGGCACCACTGTGGTCTTGCCATATTCTTCGGACACAGGTGTTGAACCCTGGTGATTGTCAACAGACTTTTTCAACTCATCGTTGAAGGTCTCTGGATCGGCAGCACGTTCCTTTGACACAAGAGCACTTGGAATCACGCCATGGACATACCCACCACTGCTGTGACAGGCTTTGGCAACCGCACCCATAAGACCAGTAGTGCCACCACCGTACACTAGCCCCCAATTCTTCTTCGCAATCGTGACACCAAGATCAACGGCACTGTCTGCGAATTTGTTGTTGTTTCCAAACGACGAGCCGCAGAAGACGCACACAACCTTGTCGCATTGTTTTTCATTTGTTGTCATTATTGATGTATCGCCACTCGTGATATCGCTTTGGTTTCTTGAGCTTTCTTCTAAAACGTTTACCACTACTTCTGAAACGTAGTAAAAGATTAAAGAAAAGTGCAAATCGCCACCGAAACCTTTATTAACATCACCACACCACAACAACAAACAAACAAGCAAACCCAAAGAAAAAAAAAGAAAAAAAGATAAGCATCGCGAAAAATTCCTAATTGATGATCATTGGACCCGGTCATCACCAATGATCATCGTCATCGGGATGAAGAAGAGATAAGGCAACTTCACTCTGTGATGATGGCGATGATGATGATGATCATCGAGATCAGAGATAAGGCAGGAAATGTCTACTAGGTGATAAACTTAACTATTTATATATAATCTTAAAATAAGACGATGCACCATTCAATGTCTAAAATCCCTAAAAATACAAAACAACAAAAAGCTCTTCTATAATCTTTGCAAAAAGGCAAAAGAAAAACAACCAACCCAACTCTGAGAGAATAAATGCCCACAACTCTCAAAGTGATAATATTAACCCAGTTGAAACAAACAACAATTAAAATCAAAAAGATCGAAACAACAAACACAAGGCAAAAGCACTCTTCATGCCTTAATGAATAGAAAAGCAGTTTGTCAAAAACCAGCAAACAAAACAAAATAAAAAAAATGTGTTGTTGGGAAAATTCTCACCCCTCCTCTCTCTCTCTTCTCCTCCAAGTCTTTTATCAATATCGTTCTTCTTCTCTCTCGTGTGAACCCCTCATAAAACAATCAATAAAAACAACAATAACTTTTTTTAACACCAAGAAAGAACAAAATAGTAAAAAATAAATCCAATGCAGTATGTTAAAAAAATCCCTGCAGAGCAGAAAGATGAACAAAAAACAACAAAGACCAATTCTTCTCCTCCTCCCCCCCTCTCCATGAACGTAAATACAAGACATTTTGAACTGTGCACAAATTAGCCAAACAAAAAAAAAATCAGAACAAACAAAATTAACAACAAAAACAGATTCAGAACCGAATCAACAACAATGAAAAAAAGACTTCACAACTGTGTGATGTGACAATACTCACCACCAAGAGTTGCTGGAAGAAGCGCCACCCCCGTTGGAGGTGTAGGAAGAGCCGCCACCACCGGAACGGTTACCATAGGAGTTACCACCGAAGGAAGAGTTACCACCAAAGGAAGGGCTACCACCAAAGGAGGATCCACCAAAGCTGTTGTTGTTGGAGCGACGCATGTCTCTGGTACCTGTGCGGGAACCACCACGGCCACCACGGCCTCTGCCACCGCCATAGGAAGACTCCTTGGCAATGGTAGTCAAGAATTGAGGAACCTCTTGGTTAGCTTCGGACAAAATCTCAACAAACTCCTTGACAATGTTCTTGTTGTTTCTGTTGAAGAAGGCAGTGGCGACACCAGTGTTACCGGCACGACCAGTACGACCGATACGGTGAACATAGTCATCGATGTCAGATGGCAAGTCGTAGTTAATAACGTGGGTAACGTTTGGAATATCCAAACCTCTAGCAGCGACAGCAGTGGCAACCAAAATTGGAGCTCTACCAGTTCTAAAGTACTCTAGAGCACGTTCACGCTCACCTTGGGTACGGTCACCGTGAATGGAGGTGGCTGGCAAATCTTGGGCAATTAGGAAGTCAGACAAAAAGTCAGCCATTCTCTTGGTCTCAACAAAGATCAAGGTCAAACCATTCTCCTCAGCAGATAGGATATCCAAAAGAACAGATCTCTTCTCATTGTCCTCGACGTAGATAACCTTTTGAGTAATGTTCTCAGAGGTGGAACCAACCTTACCAACGGACAAGAAAATGTAGTCCTTCAAGAAGTCACGGGCCAAGTGTTGAATGTCGGCTGGGAAGGTGGCAGAGAACATGAGTGTTTGTCTGTTCTCGACTGAGGGCATGTCACAGTCCTGGACAATATGTCTAATCTGTGGCTCAAAACCCATATCCAACATTCTATCAGCCTCATCCAAAACCAAGTACTTGATGTTTCTCAAGGAAATAATACCACGCTCTAGCAAATCGTTCAAACGACCTGGAGTGGCGACAAGCAAGTCACAGCCTCTACCAATCTCCCTGATTTGACTGCCAATGTCAGCACCACCGTAAACCACGGCTGGCTTGACCCAGGATCTGTACGTGAACTTCTTGGCTTCTTCGTAAATTTGAGACACCAGCTCTCTAGTTGGGGCCAGGACCAAAGCGGTTGGGAACCCCTTTCTTCTTGAGAACTGAGAGGAGGACTCTGGAATTGCAGATGGTCCGTTGATGAAGGACTCAGATAGAATAGGAAACAAGAAACCACCAGTTTTACCAGAACCAGTTTGGGCACACGCCATTAAATCTCTGCCCGCAGCAACGATTGGGACAGAGTACTTTTGAACCGGAGTTGGCTTGGTAAATCTGGCACACTTGATGTTTTCCAGCAAAAGATCTTCCAATGGGGGAGCAGTAAAAGTGAAAATTGGCTCTGGGACATCACTACCAGAAGCCTCAACAGGAATATCGTCATAACTGTCAAAGTTAATACCAGAGGATTGGAAACTGGCGTCATCAGCTTCACCAAACAATTCCTTCTCCATTTGAGCGTTTGATGGGGCTGGAACATGCTTTCCGTCAATGAATTTACCCTGGCCTCTGTTACCGCCAAAACCACCACCCCCTCTGCGATCACCGCCTCCGTAACCAAAGCTTTTACCGCCACCGTTTCTGCGGCCATAACCAAATTCTCTGCGCTCGTTGAAACCGCCGCCGTTGGAGTAGCCGCCAGAAGAGTAGGACGAGTCATCGCCGCCAAAGTTTCTGGCATCACCTTGTGGGCGGGTTCTGATGTGTGGTGGAACGTAAGAAGAACGGCCACCACCACCATCCTGTGGAGCTGGGGCGCCGTTGTTAATATTCAAGTTTTGCAAACCGTTAGATAGCTGATCGGTCATGATGTATGTTACTTTCGTTCTAAAAAAGAGTTGAGGAACACTGAATATTTGCCTCTTTTTTTTTCTTCCTCTTTTTTTTCGCTCGTTGCTTTTTTACTTTTTTTTCTTTTCTTTTCACAAGAAAATTTTTTCTTCTTTCTTTTTTTCCAGAATTCGCGAAAGTACGCAAAAAACCGAAACTTCCTGAATAGGAAATTTCCCAATACGGCAACCCGCTTGCGGCGGTGTTGACACAAAAAAAAATTGAAGCCCGCCGCCGGGTCTGCATATTTCTGTCTGCAAAGTTCCCAACAACAAGAAAGCGAGCAAATGTGAGGGAAATTATTAGTCAGGATCATTCTCCGTATGAAATTAGAGTTCACAATGAGAGAGTGAGAGAGACAGAGCAGATGTTTGACTTTGAACAGAAAGTACCCACGGACAATCAAATCCGTTCGAATTGATAAAAGTCTCCTGACTTTGGCACTCCATTCCATAACTTGTACCTGATTATTCTAACTATGATGTGGTCTAAAGACAAGATGTCAGAGTGTAAAGATGAGACCACGATTGAATTGAAGTCGCCGTTGAAAACTGCTAGCGGTGGTGGTGATGGCAGTGGTGGCAGTGGTGGCAGTGGTGGCAGTGATCAGGTCGTTATTGAGTACTCGGACTTCAAGTCAAGCGAGATTGGTTCAACCCAAACAATTGAACCCACCAGATACTCTAAATGGTGGGGAGAAGTTGTGGATTCATTCAAAGCGAGGGAGTATACTCTTGACCTCGAAGGGCAGGAGGTTATCAAGCAAGAAGACCAGGAAAAGAAGGGTCTTTCCCCCCGCCATGTTGCCATGATTGCCATCGCCGGTGGTCTTGGTACTGGTCTTTTGGTTGGAAATGGGAAAGCTCTCTCAATGGGTGGACCTCTTGGTTTGTTGATTTCCTACGCTGTTGTGGGTGTAATGTTGTTCTTTACAATCTTGGCTGCTGGAGAGCTTGCCGTCTCCTTTTCTGACCTCGTCGGAGGCTTCAATGCCTACACAACCAGGTTGGTGGATCCGTCCTTGGGATTCGCTATTGCCTGGAACTATTGCATTAACTGGTTCACAGTTCTTCCCTTGGAGATGGTGACAGCGTCGATGACTATAAAGTATTGGAATACCTCTGTCAATTCGGATGTCTGGGTGGCTATCTTCTTCCCCATGATTGTTGCTGTCAACTTTGTTGGGTCCGCTGGTTATGCCGAAGCTGAATTCTGGCTCAATCTCATCAAGGTTGCCATGCTCTTGACTTTCATTATTGTGGGTTTAGCCGTGGACAAGGGTGGTGCCGGCAGCACCACCGGTAACATTGGTGTCGCCTACTTTCAGGACCCCGGTCTCTTTGCCAACGGCTTCAAAGGTGTCTGTGCATCCTTTGTTACCTCCACCTTCTCATTGGGTGGCACTGAGTTCATGGCATTAACTGCTGCTGATCAGAAGAACCCGAGAAAGGCAATCCCAACTGCTACAAAGCAGGTGTTCTACAGGCTCTTGATCTTCTACTTCCTTTCCATCTTTGTCGTCAGTCTGTTAGTACCATACAATTCTCCACTCTTGATGGGATCTGGACAGAACAACGGTGCTCCCGTGTCGCCGTATGTCATTGCAATGGCTTCGCACGGTATTGCAGTCTTGCCACATGTCATCAACGCCGTCATTTTGGTGGCCGTTTTATCTGTGGGTAATGCTGCCCTCTATTCGTCGTCGAGAACCTTCTATGCTCTAGCCAAACAAGGGTTCTGTCCAAAGTGGTTTGACTTTGTCGATAAGAAGGATAGACCTACTAGGGCCATGCTGGTCTCCAGTGTGATTGGCCTCTTCAGCTTCATTGCCTCTTACAAGGACCAAGAAGCCATCTTCACCTGGTTGTTGTCCCTTTCGGGACTGTCCACAGTTTTCACTTGGTCTTCTATCTGCATCTGCCATATCAGATTTAGGACCGGGCTAAAATCCCAGGGGAAAAGCCTTCAAGAACTTGGATACACGGTTAAAACCGGCGTCTGGACCTCTTACATTGCCGTTTTCTTGAACATGGGCATCCTGGCTGCTCAGTTTTGGGTCTCTTTGTATCCAATTGAAGGAACTGGTCCCAATTTGTTAAACTTCTTCCAGAATTACTTGGGAATGTTTTCTTTCCTACTGCTCTACACTGGTCACAAAATCTACTTGGCCATTACTGATAGAGCCAGTCTAGTGTTTCCCTTCATCAAGGCTACTGAGATTAATCTGGACACTGATCGGAAGGTGTTTGACCCACAGCTGTTGGAGCTTGAGGCTGCGAGCGAAAAGGAGGAACTGAAAAGGACCCCGTTGAAGAGAATTGCCAATTTCTTCTGCTAAGAAGTTGTTGACTCTCGTGTGTAAAACATTTATTTTTAATGATATTGAGAGGTAGCACCCTCTATTTAATGAAGATATTGATTCATAATTACTACTGGGTTCTGTCGTGCTGATGAGTAAATATGTAATTAAGGCAAAAACACGACTTCATTCTTCCTCCGAAGATTCAGAGCTCACATCGTCATCAGAGTCATCAGATTCATTAGCAGTAGTACCAAACGTAGTCGAGGCAGAGTTTGGCTGGTCAAGAAGCTCAATCTTCTTCTTCAAGTTCTCAATTTGTCTTGATTGTTCAGCTTCAGATAAATTCTTGGATTTCTTTGTCCTCCTAACACCATTGAGGGCTGAGGCTGGCCTCTTTGACGAAGATGATGGCTTCTTCTTCACAACAAAGTTGTACAGCTTCAACAGTGTGGCGTTATCGAGCTGGTCCATGTCCAGTTCAATCTCTTCGCCAGCATCAGCGTTGATGTTTAGAGCTTCACTGATAATACTCAGCACCTGGTTCAATTTCTTTTCATTCAGCTCATTGATACGTTCACTCAACTCCTTCTTCATCTCATAAGTTATCACACTCACAGTTTCACTTCTTCTTCTTCTCTTCTTGGTCTTCTTTGTCTTTTTCTTACTCCCTCTCTCCTTTTTGATCTTTTCAAGCTCCTCCTTCTTCAATTTGGCTAATTGCTGCTTCATTCTTTCAAGCTGCTCCTCCAAGAATTGGATAGCAGGGTTGGTTATCAGACTCTCGTCGATAACCTCGGGTTCAGACTCTTCATCTGTAGTATATTCATCATCTGACTGGGTTGGAGTCGGTGGTGTTTGAGGCCTGTCAGCCCATCTCTTGCCGAAAATAGCTTCAAGTCTGTGTCCCATCATATTCACTGCTGTGCCTTCTGGGTTGAAAGTGTAGCAGTTCTGGAACACCAGACGTACATCACGCTCAAACTGATCAGCATTTTCGTACTGGTTATTGGTCAGTTTGTTCTGGATGGTGGAGAAGTCCATTGGTTCCTTAACGTAGTCAAAATATGTTGGGCAGTTTAAAGCGACTGGATCAACCGGTTCTAGGAATGGATAATTGAACGATTCATACTTTTTCGATGACAGCTCCTTCAAAACCTGCTGTGCGAATCTCAACTCCGCAACAAACTTCTTCTTTCTTGGTCTAATATCATATGGCATATCTTTAGGTTTTGGTGGATGGATCTCTCTTTTTGGTCTGCCATTGGCAGTAGTAGAAGAGTCTCTTCTAATTGTCGGGACACCTTCAGAGTTCAGCTCTCCTTGTGATGTGCTTGGTTTTCGTCTTCCAGAAGCAGTCACCTTAGTGGCTGGAGCTTCTTTGCCTGGCATACTCAGCATATGTTTCTCAAAAGCAGCCTGCATGTTTCTGCCCATTTGAGCAATCGCACTATCAGCACCATTGAACTTGGCACAGTTTGAAACGATAAGGTTGAAATCATCACTGAACCCTGAAATTTCGTCGTAGGCATTGACATTAAGCTTCTTCTCTATCGTGCTCAGATCCATAGGCCTTGTGATAAAGTTGTAATAGAGTGGAATGTTCAATGCCACAATATCAACAGGTCGTAGAAATGGTCTGGCATCCTTCATTCTCTTAATGATTTTCAAAGTCTTCATAGCAGCTTGTTGTTGGTGTTTTGGAATAGGCACAGCTGGTAGGGAACTCATGTCTGGCTCTGAAGGTGGTTGTGGAGCAGGTGTCATCTTACTGTAGTCTACTGGGGCTGGGGTCGTCGTCACTTCCTCTGCTGGAGTTGAAGCAGCAGGCGCAGCACCTTCTGCATCCGCGTCTGCTTTTACCTCTACTGGTTCATCATCCAGTTTGATTCTCTTCGCATCTGATTCTTCAGGTTTCCCATCAAGGTCATGTTTCGTTGCTGCTGAAGGCGAAGGGATGGGTGGCGATAGCGGTGTTTGGCTCGCCGCTACTTCCGGCACTGGGATAGTCTCAGTAGGCTTGACAGACGACGATTCGCCATTGGAACTGGCCGTCTTCTTGTCCTCCTCTTCCTCCTCCTCCACTAGTAATTTAGATGCTGTAGGTGTTTGAATTGGGGTGGAAACAGCCTCTTGGGCTTCTGTAGTGTCCATGGCTGGTTTCTGCTAAAAGTTGGTAATAGGAGTACACCGTCGGTCCGGTCGGTCTATTAAAAAACCTTTTTTTTTCTTTTTCTTTTACTTGTTTCTGCACCCAAAAGGGAGAACTGCCAGATTCAGATAATAATCACGCTTTTTTTTTGTTTTGTTGTTTTTCATTCAGTTTCGTGGGAATCACGTTATTTAAATACCTGCGAAAAATTTTGGCAGTCGCCGGGCGTGAAAACGAAAAAACCAAAAAAATTTGAAGTTGAGAATTTCGCGAATACTCCTTGTTACCGCGGTTACCACTGTTGTGTTTTTTTTGTGTTTTTTTTTCTTTTAAATAACTTAATCTCTCAAAGTAGTACTTCGTCTACTCTCGCAGTCCATCTGGGGTTTTCAACACCACCAACTACCGAACAGCTCTTCAGGTGCAGTGTGGCTGGGGATTGTTTTTATTTTTATATATAGAATATATTTCTCACAAAGTTACTGGCTGCCTTTCAGCCAATCCAAGTAATCTGGCTGTGCCCGTAACAACGTGACTTTTTCACTTTTGGCGAAAGTTGATTTTCATTACCTATTTGGAGAGTTTTGTTTTACTTTTTTTTTTTTCACTAACGCGTCGTCGTTTACCAGACGCGTTTGATGACGAAAAAAAGAAAACATTCACATTCTACTGAGGTAACCAGGAGTTACCCCTTACATAAGATGAGTGTGAGCTTGGAGATTTATTCATTATCATTTTATTTTTGAGACAGACACACACATACCTTACGAATAGGTTACAAGTGAACTGTCAGTAGATCGTTGTAGCTGAAAGGCTTGTTGCAGGTTGGACACTTTCTCATTCTTGCGTCCAGTCTTTCTTTAGTGCAAGCTTCACAGAAAACATGGCCACATTGAGTAATGGCAGTGTTCTTCCAGTTCTTAGAGCACAACGAGCAGTATATTAGTGATCTGTACTGCTCCAGCTCTTCAGAGTTGAGGGCCTCTGATGACTGTGATTTGTACCGTTCAAGCTGCTTGGTCAATCCCTCTTTTTGATTTGTTAACTTTTGGTTAGATAGTTTCAGTGAAGTTTCTATATAGGACAGCTTGGTGTTCTCCTTGCTCAGATGTTCAATCTTTGCATGCTGGTTTTCCAACTTGGTAGAGCTCTCTTTCAACTTCAGTTCATACGCAATAGACTTCTTAGATAGCTGATCAATCTCCTTCTGTCTCAAGTCAACGAATTTATTAGAGGCAGCCAGACTGGAACTTAAAGTGTCAATCTCTTTCTGAGAACTGGCCTTTATTTCCTGCAAAAGTGTGATTTTTGATTCAAGGCCCTTGTTTAGATCCTTTAACGTCTTCAACTGAAGTTGCAACGGGTCCCTTGATCTCATAGCAGCAAAGTATTTCTGATCAGCCTTCTGCTTCTCTACTTTATACTTGGTCAGATTATTTTCGAGGTCTAGAATGTCAGCAATCTTCTTGATCTTTGAAGACGCTGTGGATTTGAAGGCCGTTTCCAGACTCTGGAGTTCCTGCGTCAGGATGGAGATCTTTCGCTGTAGGGAGGAAACATCTGTATCTTCCACTGCAGGTTGGGGTTGTATACTTGTAACCTTCAAGGACTCCAGGATCTCTGTCTGTGATTCCACCTCCTTCTTGAGATCGCTGATTACCACTGACTGAGACTTCTCTGCCTCTAGAATGGCATTCTTTGAGATTAGCTCATCTCTCTGGGTTCTTACTCTGACCAGATCTTTTTCAAGAGTCTCAAATTGGGTTGTTACCTTGCTTCTCTCATCGTCAAATGTTTGGTTGAATAGATCGTTCAGTTGATTTGACTTCTTCTCTAGATCCTGGAAGCTTTCTAATAGCGAATCGTATTTAACAGAGTGTTCTGCATATTGTGTCTTCAATAGTTCATGTTCTTTATAGAGTTGCTGATAGTCTGCTGATGACTTGATATCTCCTGAATTGATCATTCCCGGTGAGGTTGTCAAAGAGTTCAGTTCATTCTGAAGTGAATTCAACTTGGCAAGCTTGTCATTGATGATACTCTCCTGAGCCTGTATCAAAGACTTATGTTGGGAAACCTCAAGAGTAAGTGCCTCCACCTCGTTTGATTGGTCTACTGGGACGACCGATTCTGCCTCCATCGTTGATTCTTTTTGTTCCGCTTCATTGTTCTTAGTGGCATTTACTCTCCGAATGGTGGCACTAGCCTGTCTCTCATTTTGCTTCAAGACCTCTAGATACCTTGAATTCAGATCCTGATAGCGTTTCTGGGCTAAATCGTTTCTATCCAGCAGATCCTTCTGTGAGGTTTTCAACAGGCCAATCTCCTTAGACATAAAGCTCAAGCTGGTGGAAACATCTGTTGGCAACTTAGACGCCAGTCTGCCCAGCAAAGGGTTCAATTCTTTTCTCTTTGTCTCCAAACTGGCTGCAAACTCCTCGTCAGTTTGGTTTATATCCAGTGAATCTTCACCTATCAATATGTCAGATTCTAAAGAGGATTCTTCTAAAGAGAGACTTTTCAAGTATGCAGAGAACTGATCAATCCAACCGCTAAGAATAAGCACTTTGGCCTTGTATGAATCATAGTGTTTGACATACTCTCGGCTTTCCCTCTCCAGGATACTGACACGCGCTCTGTATTGTACAAACTGTCTGAAGATGGCTTCTTTCTGAAAGTAAACAACATCCTTCTGTGTCAGTGGACCCTCTTCCGTGAGTTTGTCCAACTTATGACGCTTAGAATCCGTCGAAATGGATTCTTCTGATGGGTCAAGTGATCTCTTGTCGGACATCCTCGCACGCGCAGAATTGTATTAGTTGTGGTGTTTTCTACTATATTTCAAATGTGTGAAGAGCGCTGATTCTATATATTTTTTCTTTTGTATTTTGTATTTTCCAATGATGTTTGAGAACCGACCGCCGACCGGAAAAAAAACCGAAAAAAAAACACTTCCGGTGACCTAGTCACGTGAACCATATCAGTGGCCCTCGGTTTTCAAACTGATACCGCTGGCAGTTAAAAAAAAAAAAGATGTCAGATCTGGAACAATGAAACTTTCAAAATAGCCTACCATTCTTCACTCTCATAAAAACAAGAAAACAAAAAAAAAGGTGTCAGAACATTTAACCTGACTCAATACTGTTGCTGCTTGTGCATCTGTGCAACTCCAGTTTATTGACCACCATAGTGTTGCCTCTTTCGGCGTATCATAGCACACAACACATACAGACAAAAAGGGGCCGGAAGGGGTTATGGTCATGGAGCTTCCGTCGTTTGTCACTAAGCCCAGGCTAGCATTCACAAGGGCAGAGTCGATTTCCTCTCGAAACACAAGTAAAGAGAGGCTATCTGCACTTCCTGACCGATTTCCGGGATCCCCATTTGAGCCAGAGGTGTATGCCATCAGTCGTCCATCAAGCTCAGATCAAATCCTAAGAATCCAAGAGCTAACTGAGAGTTACAAACAATTGGCCACGCATCTCACCAAATACCAGAGCAAATCTACATCAGTGTCAAGGTGCAACTACATTCGACTCACACTGCTCAAATTTCTCAGGTCAGATGTTGAACTGGGCTTACCGCTTCAGATGGCATCGTTCCCACCACACATTCTCATTCAGGTCCAGGCCTGTGCCAGTCAGGGAATTCAGCTCTTCACTAAATACTGGCTTTCATTACTATCAGAACTTCTTAAGAACTGGACAGGTGTGTCTTTTGTTGATAAAACCTGCTATTTGGAATGCATTTCACGGTTGATGGCTCGTCATGAATGGGCCCATTCTGATAACAAGACTATTTTTAGCGATATGCTGATTTTGACGCTCAGCATGATTTTTAAAAGGTTGTTCAACTTGAAGACATTGCCTCTCAGTCTGAGTGCGTTCATTGGGAAGGTCTTTGCATATTCTTACTTTCATGTTCCTCTCTTCGCACCCTTGTTGTTGTTTTCGCTTTTCATCAAGAGTAAAACCGTCAGAGATTTCCAGAAGACCACTACAACTGGACTGCGTCATCAGAGTTGCAAGAGCTCTGCATTCCCAGAACATTTGCATTCCCTCATCAATTACCATGGCGACTTGGACTTGGGTGGTGGTGATACCGCAGCAGATTTGCAAAAAAATTGCATGGCTCCAAAAGAGAGTGCCACATTTGAGATACAGATCATTGATGAAGAATTTCCAAATGAGTTTAATGAAACTCTAGAGAAACATGAAAGGGTGGTTGTTGACTTGAGGGATACAAATTGGGTGAAACGATGGGCTGGATTTGATAGTGATGTGTTCAGGAGTTTCTTGAAGCACTTCACTGAAACCTGCCTATACTATCAACAAGGGGAAATTGAGGAGTATCTTCCTACTGAGAGAGTGTTCAGATTCATTGAATCACAACCAGGCGGTGTCCTCATATATGGACACATCATGCAGATTTTTGAGTCTAACTTCAAAATGCTTCAGAACTTTAAGAGATACCAGTTTAAAGAACAGGTCAACCCGAAAAATGAGATTGTCGCCTTTTATACCACTGGAGTCAGGTCGAGCACCACAAGCTATCTATCTTACCTGAAAGGAATCCCATTTCTCAAGTTCTTGAATGTGCTAGAAAGCTTGGTTTACTCATCATCCCATTGTGACTCTCAAAGAGCACTGTTGCTGAAGTACTTCGAATCCGTCTTGTTAATGAGAGCAAGCGAGATATCCCCTTTCAAGCCCGATGAATGCGATATCATGTATGATATTTTCCTACAGCTCAGTTTGAAATTGAACAGTAGCTCCAAGAAGTCCTTCTACCTCAAGACAGCGGTGGATACAGGATATGGGAACTACCTACTGGTGAACATTAACTGGGAGTTCTGGGTTGTTGGAACGATTAAAATGATAAACACTGAAAACATGGTGTCCATGTCAAAGGGATTAGCTATCCTGTTCAACTTGTGGGACCTAATTCCAACTGATTATTTCTTTCCAAAGACTTCTCTAGATCTTTTCAGTGATAAACTCCCAGAAGTTTCTCGCAAGTTGGGATGGATCATTGACAGAAGCTACACTCTTGTCTACAACTTGTCCACGTTCTTGATATCTGACTTCATTTGGGGGAAGACCTTTATCCATTGGCAGCCATTGATAAGACACTTCTATTTTAGGGTGTTGGTTTTCAAGGTTGTAGGCATTAATAACCAAGACACAGCTTTCAATACAATTGTCAAGAGACATTTGGATCAGACATACAAGTTGCTGATGGGTTACTATGAGCAGAATCAGTTACACAGTCAAAGTTTGTTGAAGTTTGAGACTCTTCCCTCCATGCCCATTTTCAACAAGAAGTTGATCATAACCTACTTTTCGCCTGATCAACTAGCATATACATCATCTAACAACAACAAGAGCAAAAAATCCAGGTCTCTGATCAACATTTTGGACACTTTTGACAAAAACACAAGCCTATCGTCATCTGTTGGAAAGCGAAGCTACTCCAGCTCAACTCTACAGGTGCCAGCTACCATCATAAATACCAAGAAGATATACCCATTTGACATCTTTGACGATGCTTACTCTACCTCTGCTGCCAATACATCCCACCAACAGACCAAATCCAGATCTCCATCCATCAACTTTGATTCCACATCTCCACTACCTCGCAGTTTCAACCGGTCTTCTTCTAAAAGTAAGCCATCTACATCCAATCCAGCATCTCCTCAGAATGGAGTGTCAAGACCGTCGTCATCCGGTTCCACTCTTAAGAAGGTTCCAATTATCAGTTCAGCTTTGAGTTTTTTCAAGAAGGTTAACGCTACCATTAACAACGACGTGAAAGGATCTGAAACCACTACCAGCACTCTTGCACTACCGGTACTTCAAACCCCAAGAGTATCTCCAAGACTAGGAGAACCCTCATCATCCATTTCTGAATTTTCTGATGAGGAGAATCTTCACCATCAGCTCCAAAATGGACTGCCTACAAGAATATCACCTCTGTTGATGCCTAAAGTGAGAGCAGTGTTACCAATGCAACCGTTACCATCAAGCCGAGTGTCTTCTTCTTCTTCACTCATATCTATGACTTCGCAACCTTCGAACAGTACACCGCCGATTGCCACATCTGGGAGAGTTGTTTCCTCTGCGGATTCCTCTGCTGGTGGGGTTTCAAACTCAATGGAATCGATACCACCGCCCCCTGAGTTACTCCTAAATATTCCTCAGTCAAAGTCATTTAGGTACAAGTACCAACTTGCCTTTTCAGATTCGTTTCAGAACACCTTCTACCAGACACGAATTTCTCAGCCTCCAAACAAGGAGGAGGAGAATTCTCCTTCAAACCAGGTGTTTGCTGAAATTAAATCAAGTGAACCAGTCCCCAGCAATAAGAAGCTTTTCTTTGGTTTTGAGGAACTAGTTGGTAATATTGATGGTGATGGTTTCCTGCCGGATCCTCCAAGATTACCACTCTGTATGAAAGTGAAGAGTACAGGGATCGGTTTATTATCAAGTCCACTACTGGTTGACGAACTCCTCCACCACCACGGTCAGGATGGAGGTGAACCTGAAGAAGAGGATGAAGATATTCTGGATATGTCTAATTCAAAGTTGACGAAATGGTTGTCGGCAAGGTCAACTGAATCATCTTCTGAATCATCATCTGCAGCATCCATCAAGGTGGTTCTCAAGGGAGATTTCCGCGATATTACCCTGTATCGCCAGGAGGCGAATCTTTCTAAGAATTGGACACTGTTGGGAAAAGTCTTGAATGAATGGAATTTGGTGGTGGAGGAGTATGAGAAGTACCTTGAAGTGTTAGATGGAGATGAAGAATTGAGGAACCACAACTCCCAAGAATGGTTCAGTGACCCTTTCCTAGTCTGTGATATTCCTCCTTTGAAGAGCGTGATTCCCGGTAGGGAATAAGAACTTTTTGATCATTACGAGTCTTGCTGAGGCTGTAATCATTCTGATTATTATCTTTTATTTACTTTTGGTTTAGTTTTAGCATTCATTACCTATATAAGCATTTAGGCAGCTCCGTGATAGAGATTTACATATAAAACAATAGACACGCACACCGAACTGCCATGAATATATATTGTAGAGGTTATAAAACAAGACACTATTTCATGTCTGCAGGAATCTCATATTTCCCACTGGTATCTTCTTGTTTGATGAACTTAGGTGTATCTGGTGTTTCGTATTTTATGTGTTGGTCATCACTGTCGTTGTTGTCGTCGTTGTTATCGTCATTAGTATTGGTATGAGAAGGGGGGTGAACCTGATTGCCTGCTGCTGTATCTAACCAGCCGATGAATCCCACAGTTAGAATCAACACAACTGTGGAGGAGAACCATAGCAGAAAAACTCCAAGTATGTAACTGATGATTCTGTAATGGAACAGATAGTATTTCAGCCCCTTCCAGGATGTGTTGATTACGATCTCAGAATTAAGGGGGTTGATGACAATGTTTGGTTTGTTGAACTCGAGAAGAATGCTGAACTCATTGTTCTCAAAGAAGTGTCTATTGTTGGAGTTCAGGTAAGACTCAAACCTGATTTCCTTGAATAGTGGGATCTTGTACATGGACTCGTGAGTCTTGACTGAAACGACGGGCTCAAGATTGTTGAGGATGGGTGGTAGCAGCCAAGTGGACATCAACGGCGGGAACAAATCACCCAGCTTCAGCATCTCGCTATACCGCTCTGATCTCTCATTGTCACAGTTGAGGACGACTGTGTTCATCGATGATACAAGGACCTGTGGGTTCTCCAGCTGGTGGATGTTGTTGGTGATAGGCCACAGATGGAATCTCTTGTGAATGTAAGGCTTGACGCCATACGGGCTCAGCTGGTCAACAAGATGGTTGGATACAATAGATATTTTGTACATGATTGGTTCGTAATTCGAGTTATAGTTGTGCTGGCAGTATGCATCGAACTCAAAGTTGAAGTCGTAGTTCAAGTTGTAGTCAAATGATTCAAACACTTCAAGATTCCAATCCTTCTTGTGCGGTTGGTTCGCGTACAACGGATCCAATGCGCTGCTTATAATTAGAAAAGGCGGAACATTGTCAAAATCGTAGTTTAGAATGTAGTTGGAGAGCGGAAGATGGATTGTTGGAATGGGTATCAGGAGGTTGTAAAGATAGTTGAAGGCAAAGAAGGAGATGGGAAGCAGCAAACCAAGGGAAATCAACGACAACACTGTCGATATCAGAACCACACGGATCGTTATCAGAGGGATTCTGATGTCCAGATAGAGTGGTTTGGCATCGCCTTTCGTCATTTGCTCCACAGCTCGATTATGGGAACAGTTCAGTCGAGTCAAGCTGGCGGCTGTCATCTGGAAAACAAAACAAAAACAAAAACAAACATAATCTCGATTATATAATCCGATTATATAATCCGATTCGGTATGATGTATCAGTAAGCAACTTCAATTAGAAGAAGAAGAGAAACAGAAATCCAAAAGAGCTGCAGCTGCAGCTGAAGTGTAACTTGGGTAACTCGGCGTTATATAGAGGGGAGTCGTCCTTGACGGCTCTTTAACAGGTGCATGAGTTGATATGATGGTAGCGATATATACTACGTGAACTGGTGATGAACCCTGTGCACATCCTCTCAAGAGCGGAACTGTAATGTATACAAACTTTCTTTTCTTGATTTTTTTTTTTAAACGGGTGTAGTAGTGGTGGTGCTGAATTGATTGATACCAAGTAGTTGCCACTTCATTGATACCACTCGCCACAACAAATTACAAAACATTACTAAAACAGCCAGCGACAAAACAGCACAAAAAAAGAAATTCCACATGAGAGCACTTGTGCTGTCCCTACCAAAACGGTGTCGGAGTGGGCTGCATGTCTCAAAATCCGACCAACAAATCCAGGACTCTGATTGGCCAGTATATTATTGAGTCACGTGAGTCTGTTTCGTTAACTATTACCGGAAATCTGGTTTTGCTCTATGCGAGGCAACGCAGTGGGCTCTGTTCTTGGCAGGCCGGAAATGGGGGCCGTCTCACCAAAAGCTAGGCAGACATACACCAGCCGGGTAATCTGACTACAGGCAGAGATTCTCCCCGACCGACATGGAACGCACTGACCCAGAGGCCGGTCGGTGGCCGGTGACCACCACCGCCGCCGCCGCGGCGGCAATTTCCCTCCTCTCTTCCCAGATTTATAATTTAATATTAACATCCCTGAACTAAGGAGACCATCGATTATTAGCAAGGCCTCAACAACCCAACCTCACATAAAAAAAAAAACACACACGCAGCCATAGCAGCAGCAGTGTGTCATCCGCCCCTTGGAGTACTGGTGATTTGAGAAAGAGAAGAGCCCTCTCCTTAAACGAGATATAAAACCCACTCACGACTTGGTCCCAGGTGAACCTGACCTCAGTCCAGTGTGTCCATTAGCTTCTTAAAGTCCTCGCCTCCGTTAACTTCCCTTGATCTCATCTGCCACCATCCCACTTGTTCCAAACCCTTATGAATAGCAGCAACACATTCTTCAGCCAGGAAGGTCTCAGCATACCAGGTGCTAGGGACAGTGGTGTCCTGCCCCAGCCTATTGATATTGGTGCCCATCAACAGCAGCAGCCGCAGCAACAACAGCATCAACAACGCCATGGCTCAATCCAGTTTGGTCAGCGTGTACCACTACCAGCACAACAACAGCAGCAGCAGCAGCACATGCTGCATTCCAACCAAATGCACGCTGCTGTCAATAGATCAAACTCCATCAATATCAACAACCACCAGCGTCTCAGAAGAGAGTCCATTGCTCACTCCCAAGGTGTTGGTGGTATTAGCTGGGGGTCGTTAACCATTGGTTCTTGGTTGAAGGATGAGGTGATGATGCATAATAACATTAACAACACGAGCACCCACCAGAACCAGCCCTCCATGTCTCCGCCCATCCAGTCGTCGTACTTACCTGACTTGGAAGCTAACTACTGTAAAGACTACAGCTGTTGTGGACAACTGTTGCCAACGCTGCATGACTTATTGAAACATTATGAGGAGTCCCATATCTCCCCAACACCCCCAACCCACCAACCAAAACCAATCCAAAACTTTGAAACTGTATCCACTACGGATGTCTTCATTAACTCCAATGACCACCAGCACCTCCGTCTACAACAGCAACAGCAGCAACAGCAACAACAGCAACAGCAACATTTACAGATGCAACAGCAGCAGCAACAGCAGCAGCAACAGCAACAGCAACAGCAGCAACACAGTAGGCCCAACAGTGGGTTTGGTTTCTCACAGTCAGCTGGCTATCCGTCACAACAACAACAGAATCTTCAAGCCCAGGCCCAATTTCAACAGAATCCAGGCATCCATCAACAACTCCGTGGTCAATTTCCAAATACAAATGGATCAAGTCTCCAGCAGCAACCACAACCGCAACAACCGCAACAACAACAAGGGACCCAGTTTCAATTTAACCAGTTGCAAAACTCTGGTGACTTTAGTCACTTACCACAAAACCAACAGCAGATCCAACAACAGAATATATCGAATCAGCATTCTGTCCCATTTCCGATCTCATTATCGAATGAGGACTCTGCAATGGATCTTGATGAGGAGGCGGATGAAGGTTACATTGATGACCCATCACGTAACTTGTACGTTGCTCAAGGTACTGAGAAGCCGTTCACGTGTCCTGTCATTGGCTGTAATAAGACATACAAGAACCAGAATGGTTTGAAGTACCACAGACTGCACGGACACCAGAACCAGAAGTTACATTTGAACCCTGATGGGACGTATTCTGTGGTTGATCCAAATGATGGCAATGGCATGGAGCAAGATAAACCATACAGGTGTGAAGTTTGTGGGAAACGTTACAAAAACCTCAATGGTCTAAAGTACCATCGTGGCCACTCTACTCACTGAACTTGTTTCACCTCATATATCAAAAAAAAAAAAGATTCCTCTGTTTCACTACATCTATTTATGATGGTGGTGGTAATGGTGGAGCCAATTTCCAACAGAATGCATGTTTGGCAAGGTTGGATGAATTGGAGAATGCCCGAAATCTTTTGGTTTCTGTTGTTGGTTTCGGTGTGTGTGTCGCCGTGTGTGTTGTATTTTTTTTACTTCCTTGTTGTTTTACTTAATACTTGGTTTACTTTTTTGTTCTGATGAGGCAGGAACTGTTGTATCTAGTGCTGTCGTGCCTAGTGTTATTACAGAAACAAAAAAAGCTTTGATTTGCTATTAGAAGGTCTAAGGTTATGTTATGTTATGTGTTCCGTCCCACCTTGGTATAGAGATTATAGTCCTATTCTTTACAAAAACTGTTAATATACGGTTTATAACCTTTTGAGATCTCTACATCGTTTGTTCTTGTTTTATTCTTATTCTTATTTTTACTTTCTCTGAGCCATCTGTAGTGTTGCGTTTTGTTTTGCTTTGTTCTGTTCTGCTTCCTTTCAAACCATCTCCTCTTATCAATTGGTGATTTTACCTTCTTGGGGTTTAGACAAAAAAAAAACATTGAAAAACAAGAAAGAAAAAAAAAGTGCAGAATGAACTTGATTAACTACACAAAACTCTGCCTGGTGCTAATTTAGGAAAACAAATATCAAATAGAATGCTTTTACGTATTCAGAGGACTTCGAGGGCACTCAGGCTGTCCACAGTTACCATGGTGCGCGGAGTCAGAACCAAATCGACTCCGCAAAGAACAATACCCAGGCAGTTAGCACAAGATGATGATAGCGGAACCAAAAGACAAGACACAGCGGCAGCGGCACACAGGAGAAATATGGACAAGCTGGAGGTTGAGCAGGATGTGCTCATCTTGGACATGTTGAATAACTCCCGGCCAGGCAGTAAAATGGACAGACGGTTCCAAGAACAGAAGCAGCTTCTGGCGTCAATTGAAGAAGAGAATGAGAAAGTACTGGCGCTGGCTGTATTTCTGGTGAATGAGATAAGGTGCGAGTTGTTTGAGCCGGAGGAGTTTAATGCGGAGATTGCAAAGAGGGGTGACGGTGACCTTGAAACATTGATTGAGTTTGAGCTTAGACAGTTCCTGACGAGTTCGGATGACTGGCCAAATAAGAAGTATTTGAAATTCAGGATACTGAACAGGATCATGGAGAGCTTACTCAATAAACGAAACGGATTGCTTGTTTTCCCGCCTGAGTTCACCGTGCAGATTTTCCAACTGTCTCAGTTCATCCTGGATGATGAGGATCTGAGACTGGGTGTGAGGTTTTCGTCTGGTAAATTGGTCTATGCTTTGAATAAGTTTGAATTTGATTTCTTGAGTGAATCTCAATTCATTGAAGCGTTGATCTTGAAAGGTGAGAACTCTTATGCCAGTGAACTTCTCAGTAAGAAGGCTGACAAGGTGAATCAGAGGTTCTGGTACGAATTAATGATTGTCAATGACTTTGAGTCTTTGAATTTGAAACACGCTAACGAAATGGTATCACTGATCAAAGAAAAATTTGGTACTGAATACTTGGATGCACGGATATTCCACTTGTTCATTGATAAAGCTTGTGAGCTAAAAGACGATGAAGCATTGAAGAAGTGGATCGATAAGTATTTGAAGCTGGTCGAGCAGAAAGGAGGGTTCTTTATTTCTGAACAACAGGGGTTGGAGGAAAATGACCAGCCACAGTTCAACCTTGATGAAGAAGAGGCCTTAGCACTACTGACAGAGGAACAACTTCCTAGGGTTGAAGATTTCATCAAGATTTTGAGAATATTGCTAAAAGAGGGTGATAATTTCAATCCACAACTGATTTCAAAGCTAATCAATTTCTATCTGTCTGAGCCCAACACGCATTCAATGGATCTGGTGCCTGTTCTGTTTGAATCCAAGTTCCAATTCAACACCAAAATCCTTCCAGTTTTGATCGGAACAAACAATCCAAAAGTACCCGAGTTGAAAAAGTTCTTTGATGACTACAGGAAAGATGCAACAGTTGAGACTTCACAATCTGACTTTTTAGAAGAGCTTCTGAAGAAAGATGGCAAGAATCGCGGGTTACAGAAAATATCTGAAGCAGTGGGTAAATACCTTGAGTCCGAAGGACACCTATCATCATCCATGGTATACCACTTGATCCAGAATTTTTTGAAAGCAGGAAAAGTTGATGAGTGTTTTGAGATATTGTATCGGATGGAATCTGCATCTCCAAACACATTTTCTGAACAATCGCCTCCCTCCTCAATCTTATCACCAGCTGAGCCAAAGCACTACTTGCCATTTTTAGCATATTTTGGTAAACGTGGAGACTCTGAAAGATTCCACAAAACCCTCACAGCGTTTATGACTTCTCCAACTTCGAAATTTGCTTACAATCCCATCATACTGACGCAAGTCATTAGCAGTATTACCAAGATGAAGGAGTACAACCATTCAATCAAACTGATCAATGACATTCTAACCAAGGATATCCACAGATCTGATCCAAACTATGTCAAGAGTGAGAGGTTTAGAGAGCGCAAGCTGTACGGGGTGATCTGGAAATCTGTTCAGGACTCCCTGTTCTACGCGAGGGCCAACCCCCAAAAGGTCCGCAATGATCCCACTTTCAACAAGGATTTCCCAAACCTGAGACTATTGTTCATGAAGATGATACATGAGAAACTTATTCCAAATGCAAAGGATTATAATCTGATTGTTTCTTGCTTCCTTTTGAACAGGGATAGGTACTCTGTCCCATGTGTCTTGAAGTATATGTGTGAGAAACATGGATTGAGTCTGACGCCAGAGATAGTCAAAGCACTGTCAAAGTATAATGGACTTGAGGAAACCGCGACCGAGGCTCAAACCACAAGAACAAATTCTGATCCAGAGCAGGCAAATCTTCTGAGCAGGTTGCATTTACAGTCGTATTCCAGCACCTCCCTTGATCCCTTTTCCCCAAAGTCGGCCTCAACAACAACGAACAGTGGGTCGTCCTCGTCTGCTCCAACTCAAGACAAGCCTCTCATTGACATTGAAGAAGATATCCCATCACTCATTATGCCACCAGAATCCAAGGCTGGGGATATAAAATACAACTGGGAGTACCAGTACTACCTTGTTGTCAAGTCAATAATGGAGAATCGCAATTCAAAGAGGTTTGACTTCTCATACTGTGCGTCAGTATTCAATGACTTTGAACTGATCCCTCCAGGGAGGGAAGAGATCAATAAATTGTTCCGTGTATACGATTCTGAGATCCAAACAGTTGGTGCAAGGAAGAACAGGAGGAAGCACAGGAAGCAGGTATGATTTTGATTTGATTCAGACAGAGAAGCACAGACATTGAAATAGAGTGTGAGACGAGACGAGATTAATCATTCATTTGCATCTATTGTTCGGGACAGGGCTTTACAATGAACCAGAGGACATGTAGATTGAACTGCTGACCATATCATCATCTACAAAGTTGGAAATGCAATGAACTCCTCCCAGCATGGAAACCTAAACAAAAAAAATAACACCAGAAGCAATAAAAAAAAAAGAACCCATAAACACACATAATCAAATCATTATTATTAATCAAGAGCTAATCAATCGTCCTTCTCCTGTTCCTGCTTCACCTGATCGGTGCTCTCTCTTTCCAAACTACTGCTAACGCTGAGTCGTCTTCCTGCAGCGCCACCAGATCCACTCACACTGCCCCTATTCAATCTCAAAATCTCATTTGGAGTAAGATGTCTGTTGCTGATCCCGCCTGGTCCAACATCATTTTTGAAGCCAGCCTTGTTGAGTGCATAATCTCCAGAGTCAAAGAACTTGCGGTCAGCAGTGTTGAGTTTGTTCGCGAGGATCTGTTGACGCGTAGGCAGTTTCCCATACAGTTGGTAAATCCTCTGCTCTTGTGGAGTAAGTTTTGAAATATCCTGTTGCTGTTGATTGTCGTCTGACATTGGTAGTTTGCTGCTGTTCTGATGTGCTGTGCTGATGTGGCTCTACGTGTGCGCGTTGGTGCTGCTTTTGGTTCGTCTTTTTTTTTTTAGAAAATGAAGTCATTTTTCGCGAAATCGGTCCGTGCCACCGGAAAACAGCCGGACGGAGTTTCGGGGAAAACCAAAATTCAGTGTGGAGAGAGAAATGGTACGGGGAACATTCGATGAAACGTAATACGCACATTTTAATAATGGACATTGCGAACAAACTCAAAGGTATAGATCCGATAGTGGTGTTTTTTACATTCAGCACGTCGCATTAACAACATCGATTAGCTTCAGTGGGAAAAAAAAGAAAGAAAGAAAAAAGGCGGGTACTAATGGAGAAGATGGTATGGTATATGGCTTAGAATAAAGCTCTACCAACTTTGCCAAAGAGCAGTCCACCAAACCACAAGTAATCCACCAGGACAGCTGTTTCAGGGGTCAACTCAAACTGGTTACGGCTGACAAGACCAAAGACACTCAGTATAACACCGTACATGAACACCTCCAAGCCAGAGTCAATGAATAACCAGAGTGCCAAGTTCAATCCAGACCAAATCATTGCAATTTGAGAAGTAGAAACCCATTCAATCTTACGAATGGCAAATATGACACCCAGTGCAGCTATCAGTGGTCTTATCAAATTTGCAGTGTTGTCCTTTTGCTGCTGCTGCTTGTTGTTACGCGGCTTGGTAGCAGTTATTAGAGTTCTGCCAGTGACATGGTTGAAAAGCGGCAGTGCTGTACCCAAAATAACCCCTTCTATAGCATGTACAACGTATTCATGGAGAACAGAGTTAACAATGGTCGTCTTGGGCAAGACAACGCCATTATTGAAGTCATGAAGTGGCTCGGCGTTGGCCAAATGGATACTGAGCTGATGGTAAAGGTTTCCGACGAGAGCGAGCACAGCAAGCTTTAGTATAGCTTTTGTAGTCTTGTACAGTGTGCTCTCCTGTGATTGATGATGGATTTGCATCTCCTCCTCTTGTTGCTTTCTAATGTTGCTTGACTTGTCCAAATTGGAGGCGAGGTCCCTGTAGATTTCGTCGTTTGACTCAGCAAAATCATCGTTCTCGTAGATCTCGTAGAGAGATGACTTTTCCTCTGATTGTGACATAATTCTAAAAGCTAGCGACTATAACAAGAAGAAAGAGGAAAAGAAAAAAAAGAGGAGATTAATGGTAAAAAGTTGATGAATTGTCTGTTTTTTTTTTGGTTTTTTTATTGTCTGTTTGTTTTGTTTGTTTTTCTCTTTTGGTGAGAAGACTCGAGAAGAAAAGTTCGGTCATAGTCGGAGATAATAATAAAATCATCAGTATCAGTATGAGAATCTTTTGATTATACAGATCCAGAATTGTAGAGTTTGCTGTTATCAGGAATCTAATATTTCTGCTGCCGAGTCACTTGGATTTCTTCTTGTTTTCGTTCGCAGCAGCAGTGATCAGGTCATCGATAATTCCTTCTAATAGCTCGACAACCAGAACAACACCGAGCCCCAATCCAAGGATACCTGCGAAAATAAGGGCTCTTTGAATACCCTCGACGTTTAGGAATGGATACGGGTACTCGGACTGGGCATATACAGCTCTGGCATTACCAATCAAGTGCTCAAGGAGCATCCAATACCCAACTCCAATAGACCCCAGAATGGAGAGGATAATAAAGTACGACTTCTTTGGAGTCTTCCTCTTCAGCAGGAGAGTTTCAATCGAGAGAACCAGTAATGGCAACAGATGGATTGTGAAATCAAGCCACAGTGGAATGAAGTTCTCAATGGGAATCTCATCAGTGTTCACAATCAGATGTAGGAAGAATAATTTGAGGGACCAATAGATGGATGACACGATGAACTCGGCAACAAGGGCAGTCAAGTTCAAGTACGCCGAGAATGTACGCAGCTGAGGAACAGCCACGGCCAAGAGGTTGATTCCCAGTGACACAATAGTGACCATAAGGGAAAGATTGGTGAGGAACTGGAAGTGTCCAGCCTCCCTTAGGTGGCGAGGCAGTGGCCGCGCCACCAGGACACGCAGCCCATTGACTAGCACAGCCAATGAAACTGTGTTAAATACAACATACTCACTGGTACGTGTTCTGATAGTCATAATCTGTACTTTTTGCTATAAAATTACAACGGTCCTCTCTCTCTTTCTCTCGGATCTCCGATCTTTACACCAAATGAGAGGAGATTAGAGGCTAATAGAAGAAAAAAAATATATACAAAAAATATATATAGACAAAAAATAAAAAAAAAAGATATCGTAAAAAGAAATTAAAAAAAAAAATTAAAAAACCTAATCAGTGCAGTTCGTTAGGGCCACACATAGCATAATGACATAATTCTGGGATTGTGCAGAAGGATCTTTGGACTAATCTTTTGAAATAAAGGATCTTTTGAATCTTCTGAATAAAGGATCCCGGGGAGTACAGACAGAGTAAATAGCAAAACACATAATTATTTGAGTTTTGACCGACAGTATTGTACACAGCAGCGAATGCCAGATCCTTAGTTTCTCTTCATTCTTCCTTCAAATCCTGGTCTCTTCGGCGCAATCGAAGTTTTAAACTTTCGCTTTTGCTTCTGTTGGTTCTTTCTTTTCACACCCCTGTTGTCCTTTCTGATCTGTAGATTCTCCTCTCTTCTCTTAACCTTGGCACTGATCATGTTCTGGACATGATCCTTTCGGTCACGCCATTGGACCTCAGACTTTCTCTTCTGGGCTTCCTTTCTCTTCAATGCCTTCTTTAGCAGCTTCTCGTCATCTCTGATCTTGATGCCCTCTGCTTGTGCCATTGTCCTGTTCCATTTATCCTTCTCTGCAAGCGCCTTCTGCTTCTCCGGCTCCAGTTGGGAATTCTTCTCCTTCTTCGCCTCCAAGAGTTTCAAATGACCCTTCAAGTCCTTGTTGGCTGGTCCCTTCTTCTTGTTGGTCTTTCTGAGATTTGAAAGATCAGAGGTGGTCTTTGTTTGATCATCAAACTGGATATTCTGGTATAAAACACCGTCAGCTGATAATTCACCATCCTTTTCAACATCACTGTCGTCATCACTGCCATCATCATCACTACCACTACCATCACTGTCATCGCCGTTCTCCATTTCAGCCAGCTTTCTCTTTCTATTAGCCTTGGACTCCGCTTTCTTGCGGCGTTCAGCCAAAATGGCCTCTCTGGAAGATGGTGCGCCAGCAGTTTTGGATCCTGGTGCTTTACGCTTATCTCTCAGTGTGCTGATCTTGTCAGCCAGCTTCTCTCTCAACTGCTTTATAGACTCTTGCTTCTTTTTCTTTTCTTCTTCCGTCTGTTGGACTTTGGCCTTCTTGGCCTCTTGAGCCACAAGTTTTTTATCCTTGTTTAACTCAATCTCGTTACCCTCATCATCAAAAATGATATTTATGTCTTCCTCCTCCTCCTCCTCATCATCATCATCATCTGATTCTTGTTTCTTTGGCAATTGCTTATTGTTCTTTTGAAGTTTGCGGCCATTTTGCGCAGAGTCCCCTTGATCCTCTGGTTTGTCCTCCTCCTTTTCTTCTTCCTCCTCTTCGTCCTCATCCTCAACACCTTCCTCGTTATCCTCTCCCTCGTCGTCATAAATCGGTTCTGGAAGTTTCTTTTGGCCAGGTATCACAACTGGCTTTGCAGTCTTGGACCTTTTGGATAGTGCTTGAGATGCAGATGAGATCTTTTCGGAGTTCCCTATCTCCGTTGGGTCAAGTTTGGCCCTCTTTATTTGTCTTGCCTCTTCTTTTGTCTTCTTTGTCGCCTTCCACTGATCCTGGGTGTCTTCATCATAGTAGTACTTCGCAGGAATCAGTGATAAAAGACCGTCAAATGCAGAAGAGTTGTTCTTCAAACGTTCTTCAAGTGATGAACTCATTTTGTTGTCTGGGATGGCATGCACTATTATAAAACTCAGTTGGAATGATAAGCACACACAAACAAACAAAGAGGTTATATGAGTCGTATGACGGTGATTCACGCGTGTCTGAAAGTTCGTTGTCTCCCTCCTGGTTGGTGTGGTGTAAACTAATTTTCACAAAAGAAAAAAAAATTTGAAAGCTCATCGGTTCGGGACACAGCTTCTCTGATTATATAATCAGAGCTTCTTGGCCGGGTAACTTGTTGCCTGCCTTTTTTGTGTTTTTTTTTGGTGGTGCTGCTTTTGCCGCCAAAAATCAGGAATCTTCATTCATTCTATCATAACCATCATCATCAACCACCTTAGTAATCATTCATCACATCAGAAGAACAATTTCGCAGAGTCATGTCTGATAACATTGCCGACTATATCCTGCTATCACTTCCAAGCAAGGCGAGTCCCGAGTCATCGTCAACGTCTGACTCGTATGAATGGCTCACCAGAGGGTTGTTGGAAGGAAGAACCGTGGTTCACAAGGTGAAGTTGCCTGACTTCAAAATAGGAACCTTGGACTCTCTTGTTGCTCAGAGTGAGGAATTGGTAAAGATAGATGAACAGCTGGCCGGCTCAGTTGCAAAAACTTTGGAGATTCTCTCCAACTTGTATGATGACAACAAGCCATTGGTCAATGCGTCCAAGAAGGTTGATGATAAATACGTGACTGAATACATTGAGCAGTTCCAGTGGAAGTCCAACAAGTTCAGATCTGACAAATCACTTAAGGAGTTGATTTCCTTGATTGCATCAGAGGCTTTCCAACTTGACAGTGATGTTAAGAACACGTTCAACAACTACAACACTGCTAAGGCCAACTTGGCTGCCGCTGAAAGAAAGCAGACTGGCGACTTGTCTGTGAGATCTCTGCATGACATTGTGTCTCCTTCAGACTTTGTCCTGAACTCAGAGTTTCTACAGACCGTGTTGGTGGCTGTTCCCAAGACTCTCCAGAAGGAGTTTTTGGATTCTTATGAGAATGACAGATATATGGTTGTTCCAAGATCTGCCAATATCATTCACTCTGATGATGATTATTTCCTTTACAATGTCACCTTATTCAAGAAGCACGTTCCTGACTTCAATCACTGGATGAGAGAGGGAAAGTTTATTCCTAGGGAGTTTGTCTATTCTGAAGAGGTGCTGAATGAGCAGAGAAAGGAGCACGAGGTTGCTGCGCAGACTGAGAACAGACTAAGAAATGAGTTGATAAGATTGGCCAAGACAGCTTACTCTGACATTGTCTCTAACTGGTTCCACCTTAAGGCTGTCAGAGTGTTTGTCGAAAGTGTGTTGAGATATGGTCTCCCACCAGACTTCAGCATTTCCCTGATCAAATTGCCAGCATCCAAGTATCTCGAGCCAGCAAAGACGGAGTTGATCCACCAGTTTGGATATTTAGGTGGCAGTGCCTTCAAAGTTGACAAGAAGGGTAAAGTGCAGAAGGATTCTTCTTTGAACGAGTACGCTGCACTAGTTGACACAGACTATGAACCATTTGTTTTGTATCACGTTGACGTGAAATGAAGTATCAGCTGAATAGAGGAATTGAAGATATGTTTAATTATATGTGTGTGTATGTGTGTGTATTACCTTACATCTCTCTGTCTCTGTCTCACCCTTGTTGTAAATAGAAATTTTTTTGTGTCAAAAAATGGTGATGCTGTTTCGCGAGCAGGATATGGATATCTTTGTTTTGTTTTTGTTTTTGTTTTTGTTTTGTTGTGTTTGTATACAAACAGGATCCACAGCGCCGCCACCACGTTACCATCACCATCAAAAACACTGACTCTCATAGTAGTCGCTCTGTCAGTATCAGCATCCCAAAACAATTTTGCGGGACCTCCACAAAGACACATAAAAGAATAAAGAAAAAAAGGGATAAAATGTCGCAGATTCCACAGAGAACAACGAGGAGCCCTGTATCATCAACAACACCACGTCGTCGTCCCCCTATATCTATAACAGAGCAGGCTTCAGATCTCAGAAGAAATAGTCTTTCTAGAACACCACAATCATCAAGGCCCTCATCAGCTCACTCAATTAGTTCTCCTGGTGTTCTTAGTAAATCAACCAAAGTTCTTCTTCAGCCGCTGCCACCGTCGCCCCAACCTCAGTCGCCGCAGTATCAACAGAAGCCAGATGCCAACTCTATCAAAGTGATTGCCAGATTCAGACCACAAAACGAGTTGGAAAACACAAAATCTGGTGGTGCTCAATGTATGAATATCACTGGTGGACAGTCTGTTAGGTGCAAAGACGAGACGTACACTTTTGACAAAGTCTTCGCTCCCGAGGCCTCACAGAACGATGTGTTTGAGTACTCAGTGATGCAAACTATCGATGATTTATTTGAAGGTTATAACGGCACTGTTTTGGCATATGGTCAAACTGGATCTGGTAAATCTTACACTATGATGGGCTCAAATATCGAAGACCCTGAACTGAAGGGGTTGGTTCCTAGGATTACAGACGTGCTTTTTGATCGAATCTCTAAAGCTGATCCTGACACCGAATACACTCTCAGTACCTCTTTCATGGAGATCTATCTAGAACAGATCAAAGACTTGATTGATCCAACGACAACTAACTTGACTCTGGTTGAGGATGGCATCAATGGCATTCATGTCCGTGCGCTATCCAAAGTTTATGTAAGCTCCGCTACGGAAGTTTACAACGTGTTAGCGAAGGGTAATTCTATAAGAACTAAGGCATCGACAGACATGAATGAAGAATCCTCAAGGTCGCATGCTATCTTCCAGATCAACTTGAATCAGGAAAATCCACTATTTGGCGTCAAGAGATCCAAACTATTCCTTGTCGATTTAGCAGGGAGTGAGAAAATTCAAAAGACCGGTGTGACAGGGATCAATTTGGAAGAGACAAAGAAGATAAACAGCTCTTTGAGCTCTTTGGGTAATGTCATCAATGCATTGACTGATCCAAAGACGACTCACATTCCCTACAGACATTCAAAGCTAACCAGAATCCTTCAGGAATCATTGGGGGGGAATTCAAGAACCAGTTTGATTGTCAATTGTTCACCTTCCTCATATAACGAAGCTGAAACTGTGTCAACGTTGAGATTCGGTACGAGGGCAAAGAAGATTAAGAACAAGGCACATGTGAATAAAGAGCCTAGCACATTCGACCTACTCACTCAACTAGAGCAACTAAGGAGAATTAACGAGGACCATCTACTAAAAAGAAAGGAGATAGAGTATGAAATTGAACTTTGGAAGACTGGAGTTTACAAGTGTGAATCATCGTCATCAAATGATGAAACTTCCCCTTCGAGTATATCGGATTCCGAAGCAAAACTCGAATCTGTGGCCTTAGCTGAGTATCAGTTGAAGATTGATTCTCTTACAAAGAGAGTTAGTACTTTGACCAGTATTCTTACAAAGACTCCAACTCTCGATTCGGAGGAGAATGATAGTGGTGGTGAGTACAAACTCAAATTTATCGAATCACAAAGGGCCAATGATGAGCTCATCAAAGACATCAGCCATCAATGCGAAAGAAATGTTGAGCTGCAATTGGAAGTTGAGGACTTGAAGACTCAGAACAAGAAGATGAACTACCATGAAAAGAATATTGCTTTGGAGGCCACATTGGACCAATTCATGACTCAACTTCAAGATCTGGAGACAAAAAACCACGTACTGCACAAAGAACTAACGACAGTGAGAATGATTTGTGAAACGAGAAACGAACGCATTACAACCCTAGAGTCAATGATCGAATCGTACAAAGCCCAGCTCGAATTAAGCACCGGTGCACATGTTGAGAGTTCAATCTTTTCTCTTAGGAATCCCTTCAGCTCATTCAGAAGTTCGTCTCGAAAGAGCGTCAACACTGGTAGAGAGGCTTCCAATACTGACCCTTCCGGTGATGGAGAAACCACCACAACCACCAAGGCAAACGTTGAAGGAATCATCACCAAAAGCAATATCCGCTATTCCATCAGCAGTGGTGAATCCAAAGATCACAAACATAAGAGTGCTGATGAAGTCTTTTCTCTCTCCAGAGATAGTTGTGACTATGGGCCTAGAGATAACAGACGACTATCGAATCAAGGCAACAATTTTACTTTTATTAACTACTCTGGCTCTAATTTTGGAAAGACTAACAGAGCGTTGAGTAGTGTGAGTGGAGGAAGCGTTTCGAGTGCAGACCCCCAAAGAGTTGGATTAAATCTGCATATACTGAAGCCACTGAAAGGCGGCACGGCACGACAACAACAACAACAACAATGAATTAATGAGATCTATAGAGACCTTTTTGGAAAGTCTAAGTTGGAAAATTAATGATTAATTATATATCCCAGATATTATCAGATGTTTATGACCCACTAAACAAAGAAAATAAAAAATGCCCGCACCCCACGTTGTGTTGTACGTCAGTCCCAGTCCGAAAGGACACACACACTCACAGACCATATCCTTGTCCAAATCCAGTTCAGGCTCTCATTTCGTCTTAATTTATAATATCTCTCTGATAACATCACCAGTTGGGAAGTTCTCGCCAGTATTCATAACACCAGCAGCACTATTCTGGAACTCTTGGTGCTTCATTGCAGCCAATGCGTAGAAAGCAGAGCTACAGAGCAAGAATACTGCTGGGACAATTAAAGAGGTGGTCTGAACAATAAGTGAGAGCCATTGGACGGCAGACATTGCCAGATAGAAGGCTGCTCTAGGCCAGTTTTGGTTGAACCTCTTAATAAAAACGTTAAAGTTATCACTCAACGGGCAGATCTTCAACAAGAATGGAATTTCAACGAATATCAACACTAGACCCTGCACACTGTACCATGGACATGCTGTTAGTAAAGTGCTCTGATAAGGGAAGGACGACATGAGTGATACTTACATGCAGATGATGGAGAAGATAATGACAGTACTGAAATGGAATATGTTGGCAATTCCCAAGGCAAAGCACAAAAGTATACACAAGATACCATTCCTGCAAAATGCTTGTTAGTATATTGAAGACGTTTAGTACTGATGGCTCTTTAAACACCTGAACTCACCATTGGCCGTAGACACTGCGCCTCTTGTTAGTAAAATAAAGTCCGAAACACACAAACACCACAAACACAAAAAACACACACCTGAAGTTCTTCGAGAGGAAATCCTCTTTTAGACCACTGAAGTTAATGAAGCTGGAGACTTTCAAGGCCATTGTTCAAAATTCGTTAAGGGCTCTCTTGCTGTTCTTTGAGAGAGAAGAGGTTTACTAAAGAGCGATAAAGCACACAAACAAACAAAAACTGCTGTTTGTTGTATTTTTATTTGGTTGTCCTCTCTGTATTCCGAGGATTGAACTTTTTGGTCTTTTTCACTTCATCACGTGTAATGTGGTCGGTATTCGGCTAACTCTTCTTTTTCAGCGGCTATTCAAAACCTTTATAAGAAGTTCCTTTTTTGTGTTTTACTGAACTGAATTCTGTTTGGGCACTGGCTATATAGGGCAGAGTTTGTTCAAATATAGCTGCAAAGTTTCAGAATCCTCTTTGTTGTTCTTCGCACGTGAAGCAGCAGCATCAGGACTGGACTTCTCCCCCTGATGATATCCTCCAGAACAACAGTCCCGCCGACACCACCAGCAAAGACAGATAATGAACACAAAGAAGAACAAGAACAAGAAGACTACTCTAACGACTCAGATATCGAAAATTCAGACTCAGACTCAGATGCAGATGGTCTCACATCCAATCTGAACCGCATAGGATCTTTTCCAGCGATAAAGCTCCCCAGCTTATGGGGATCCAGCCAGGCTTCTGTCATCAAGAATGATCTGTCAACAACACATAGCATTTCAAGACGAGAACAGCTCTCCAACTTCATTGATGATTTGAAGTCAGGTTTCTCGCTTCAATCTGCTCTTGATCGGTTCCAGACAATCAGGACTCTGCTTGAAAGCTCTATTGATGAGACCATTCAGAATAACGTGGATACTGATTCTGAAGATGAGGGCCGTCGCGGTCATATGGTAGATACTAACAATAACGAGGAAAACTACTATGAACCAACTGTGATTACACCAGCAACCGAACCAAAAGACGTCCCGACCTTGCTTGATCAGGTCATCATTCCTCAATCCAAAGAGCCACGCCGGCAAAGGAAGAAGAAACGGAGGGCTTTCAAATTCCCCGTCGAACAACAAGAAGCAACAAACTCAGAAATCGATGAGCTGACAATGATCTCTAAAAATGACATGAAGAACGAAAACCTTCTTAGAAAGAGAATTATTATGATCAGAAGACTTTCGATAGGTGAAGATGAAAAAAATCGACTTGTTCAAAAGCTGATGATGGGGACATTCTACAATAACGTGAAGTTTGTCGATGACAATGGTGATGAAGTGTTCAGAATTACCTCAGAAAAAAAGCCAAAAGAGAATGAGATCCTGGATGAAGAGGATGATGCAGAGGAGGAGAACATTGATGAAGAAGTTGATGACGATGAGGATGACGACTATGAGAGCGACAAACCAATCATTCACAATGAAGATAAAGTTGCGACATATCATGATGATGAGGAATCTATAATGGGATGTCAACACTATCAAAGAAATTGCAAACTGGAATGCTCTAAGTGCCTGAAATGGTATTGTTGTCCACTTTGTCATGATGATGATATTTCAACCCATAAAATGAAAAGAGAAGAAACCAAGCACGTTATGTGCATGAGCTGTTTCCAACCTCAAGCCCCAGGTGACTTTTGTGAGTCTTGCGATTTGAGATTTTCCTTCTATCACTGCTCAAAGTGTCAGCTCTATGACAATGACGAATCAAAGGATATCTATCATTGCGATGGATGTGGTATTTGCCGTTTAGGTCTTGGTCTGGGACAGGATTTCTTCCATTGCAATGGATGTAATGCCTGCTTGTCTATAGAGTTGCAGGGTGACCACAAATGTATTGAAAGGGCTACCCAATCAGACTGTCCAATATGTGGTGAATTTATGTTCACATCCACCAGACCGGTTGTGTTCATGTCTTGCGGTCATGCGATCCACCAGGCATGCTATGAAGACCATTCGAAGCATTCTTACAAATGTCCAACTTGTCAAAAGACCATTTTGAGTATGGAGGCACAGTTTCGAGTTTTGGATATGGAAATCTCATTACAGCCATTGCCTGAGCCATACTCACAATGGACTTGTATCATTTCATGCAATGATTGCAATGCTAAATCATCTTGTCCGTACCATGTCCTTGGTTTAAAGTGTGATAATTGCAAGAGTTACAATACCGTCCAGAAAAAGTTGATCAAACCTGAAGAAAGTGATTGCGATCATGACAGTGATCCCTCAACCACTGGGAAACACGGAAACAGAAGTACCATTACTGATTTGAGAAATATGTCAATGTTAAACTCAAGTCGTCTTGATACGAATTACCTGATTGAGGAACTTAACAATGAGTCAACTCCACAGCTAAGTACTGGGACTTATAATTCAGACAGTGAAAAGAGAAGGGAGAAGCCAGGCGAGTCTGAGAGAACCCTCACCCTTCCACAACAGTTCTTGAACAATATTGATGAGTATTTGACAAATATTGAGTTTGGTTCTTCAGATGAGGAAGATGATGATGATGATAATGATGAAGTAGACTTTCTTGGTGTGAACAAAACTTTGAAATCCATGAAGAACTCGGAACAAACTAATTTGGAATCAACCGCAAGCGATTCCAATTTGGCATCAACTTTTTTGTCCAATGCTATCAGATATCTGAAGAAGACAGGCACTCCACCACACGATAAAGATAAAGATAATGAGTGAAGAATACTTCTTGATAATAATAATACAGTAATGATAAAGATTTTCTTGTTGTATAAAACTTCTCACAATTTGGAATTCTGCAGACCAGCCACATCACCAAGATGCTGACCCCCATCAATTGGAATGACCGCGCCATTGATGTAATCTGACTCCTTGGCACAGAAGAATAAAATCACATTTTCAATGTCCTGGTCAGTACCAAGTCTTTGCTTTGGATTAGTACTGATCATCCGTTGACCATGCACTTCCAACAAACCATTGGACATTTTTGTTGGGAAAAACCCAGGAGCAATGATGTTCACATTGATATGCTGGTGGCCCAATTCCAAAGCCAACGACTTTCCCAGGTGTGTAACACCCGCCTTTGAAGCATAGTAGCCATAAGTTCCAACTTCGACAGCATTAACACCCAAACCGGCAACAGAGCCCATGATCAACACTCTGGAGGAGTACTCCTTGGTGCCACCCTTCTTCAACAATGGGTAGAATGCCTGTATAGTCAAGAAAACACCCTTAACGTTCAAATCCATCACCTTGTCAAACGCGGATTCTGGATGATTGATCAGTGGTGATCCCCAAGACGCGCCAGCATTAGCAATCAGGACGTCCACCTGGGACTCTCTTTCTTGAACAAACTTGAAAAACTTTGTAACACCAGCACCGTTGGAAACATCCGAGGCAATGCCTTCAATTCTAGCGCTTGGATTGTACTGCTTAGCAATGTTTCTCAAATACTCAACCGATTCTTGAACAGCTTGTTCCTTTCTAGAAGTGATGTAGATGGATTTAGCACCATTCTTTAATAGAATCTCAGCACAGTTTAGGCCCAAACCTCTGGAACCACCAGTGATAGCAACCACTTTTCCATCAACGTTCAATCTGGTCATATTCTATTTGCACTTACTGAGCCTTCACGTTTTGATCTCAGTTTGAGTATATCAACAAAGAATACAAAAAAAATTAAAGAGAGAGAGATGAGAATGAAAAACGGGAAATTTGATCCTCTTTAAATACCTCCGTTCGGCAATACAAGTTTTTTATAGCCGCCTCCTCCTCCCCGTTTTCAAGCCTCGGTTAGTTTTGACACATTTTACTCCACAAAATTCAAAAAAGAAAAAGAAAAATTCGCGGCAGATCACACCGGTAGTCACGTGAGAAATGAGAGAGCAAGGCCGCGAATATTCCCGTGTGAGCGAATTTCCCAATATGGTAGTTTAGAAACATTTTTATCGGTGTATTAATTTTTTGGGATATTTTTTTGGTTTTTGCCTTCTTTTTATATACACAACAACAACAACAACAACCGCTGAGTACATTTAGCAAGGGGAACAAAAGGAACCAGCCAATTGACATTGTATCCAATCGCATTTTGTTTTTGCAGCAACTTATAGTGTGTGGCTGTGTGAGTGTGGCTTGTGTATGGTCTAAATGAACTCGATCTCATACCTCGCTCATAAAGCTGATACTGTGCTGCGACCACGCAGACCAGACAGTGGCAAGAGTGAGATTGACGGAGGTGGTTGTGAGCCGGTTGATGCTCAGGCTGTGAATGTACAAGAGGCTGATGCGTTTACTGCGATTGATGATGAGAGTGAAGCTGGACCAGAACAAGCTAGACCAGAAGGGGAACAGGCTGCTGTGGATAATGAGAAGGAGGAGCAGGAGCGGGAGCGGGAGGAGGAGGAGCAGGAGGAAGGTATCAATGGGTCAACTTCGCATTGGCTACTAGCCATCATTATGTTCATTCCCAACATTCTTATCGTGAAACCGATCCTATTCGTTTGGTTTATCCTCACATTTCCACTATCTTTACTAGAAAGACAGACGATTCCACCCAATAAGCAGGTTGATGAAGTGCCTGAACTAGAAAAAGTTGATGAATATGACGTTAAAGAAACATACGACGAGGGCTTGGAACAGCAGCAGCTCAACAGCCTAGCATTATCGTCATCAGCATTCCAATCGAAAAAGCTAACTAACTCTACCATCTTTGAGTCTGACGAAGGAGAAGCACAGGATGAGACACCAACACCAATAGACCCAAAATCACCAACATCACCAGCATCTGCGTTATTGCTCTCAGCAAAGACGACTTCCAAGGATTTTAGACCTAGCAATGCAACCAGCCGCAACACTGCACCAAGATCATATCTCACATTCCCAAAGACTATCTTTCCAATGTCCCTAATCAACACACGCCATAGGAAGACCCTGATCCTGGATCTTGACGAGACACTCATCCATTCCATATCTCGGGGCACAAGGATATCAGTAGGGTCAGGTCACATGGTGGAAGTACGGTTCCAGAACCAGGTGCCCACGTTGTACTACATTTACAAACGGCCATTCTGTGATCTATTCCTTAAGCAGGTGTCTAAATGGTTCAACCTCGTGATCTTCACGGCAAGTGTCAGAGAATATGCTGACCCGGTTGTTGATTGGCTAGAATCCGAACGTGGATACTTCAAGGAGAGGTTCTACAGAGACAGTTGCACCTTGAGGAAAGGCCAGGGATACATTAAAGACTTGGCGACAGTGGACAAGAACCTGAACAACCTTATTATTATCGACAACTCACCAATAAGCTACGCAATGCACGAGAACAATGCAATTGTGGTTGAAGGTTGGATCAATGACCCAAGTGATACTGATTTGTTGAATCTGATACCATTGCTGAGCTCGTTGAGATACACCACTGATGTAAGGGCAGTTCTTTCTTTGAAGAGCGGAGAAGGCGCCTTTGACAGAGACTGAATAGTGCCGTTGTGTGTGTGTGTGTGTCTGGTTGATGATGCCCATCGTGATGGTTTAATGAACTAATGAGATAGAAGAGAAACGAAGCAAAGGATCAATACAGGAGACAACTAATAAACATGTAGAGATCTATATACTGCGTGGTGGTTATATACATATATAAATGCACCACTGATTATAGTAGTTAACTATGCCCAACAAAAAAGTAATATAAAGATCCTCTTCTCTTTCCCTTTCCTCCCTATGCAGAATGTAAATAAAATAATAATAATAATAAAGATGCGTTCCAAAAAGCAAAGGCGCTACACATCCGTCTTCTTGTGAATCTTTCTCAGATGAGCCTTGAGATTATCAGGTCTATTGAATCTCTTGCCACAGTCAGGTTCTTCACAGGAAAATGGCTTCTCAGATGAATGCGAACGCATATGACGTTTAACGTGCTCTGGTCTCTGGAACGCAGCATTGCACAAAGGACAAACGTGCACTTTCTTTGGCTGCTTGCCCATCTTGATCAGCTCCTCGTTTGTCTGCATGATCGCAGTCATTGACTTGGTCTTGCTGATCTTTTGCTTGCGTGGCTCCAGAATGTCATAATGTTGGACCTCTGGTGGGGCAATAATGGCTGCCAAGTTGATTGAAGAATGTGACTTTGAAAGTGGACCTGAGACTGTCACTGTTTTTACAGGGGTGCCTGTTGGTGACGGTCGAGCTGTGGTGGAGCTTGAAGAACCAGCACCGCCACAGCCATGTTCAGGAATGTGATCCATGCCGCGCGAGGAGGACAAGTCAGAATTGAATGATTCAGAAAGGAAATTTGGGTGTGATGCAGAGAGTTGCAGTGCTGGTCTTTGTGGACGAAGCTCTGATTGAGATTGTTGTTCGTGCACCAATGGTTCGTTGAATATGTTTGATTGATGTAGGTCTGGTTGGTCAATGTATTTTGAAGCTAGCTTGACAGTGAGGTCTGCAGCTGCTGTGTATATGGAGCTGTTGGCTCTGACTTCACGGTTCTCGTGCTGGCTGTATGCAGCACCAGCATTCATCAACATATTTGGTGAGATTGAGTTGAAAGAGTGGAATCTTCTCATGCCTGAAGGAGTGGCAAGAGGTGTTGCCTGTGGAGAGTCAAATTGAGAATTTTGATGATGAGAAAGTGGCGACAAGAAACTAGAAGACGGGGTGTAGAATGGATTTGTTCCTGATGTCGCTGCAGGGGACCTGGAAGGGTTGACGGTTACAATAGATGCTGCCCCAGATGCGTCTAGCGACAGTCTGGATCTGGAACGTCGGTGTCTGGATCTCGATTTTTGAACTGAGGAGGACGAAGGTGTCGCCGCGGTCTTCAGTGTGATTGGGGATGTGAAGGATGTGTTGTTGTTCTGTGAAGGAGTTTGGAATTGGTGAGGTTGAGAAGGCGTCGTTGTCAACACTGCAGTTCTTCTTGAAGTTGTTCCACCGCCACGTCTTGGAGTCTGAGTCTGAAGTGACATTGGCGACGCAATGGAGTTGTCTGAGATGGATGACGACATTGCCAGCAGTGGAACTGAATCATGTGATGCCAGAGTATTCGTAGAGAACGACTCTTTGATTTCAGCAGTTCTTCCGCCATCATGAGCTGGGATAAACTCCATTGGGGGGTATAAGTTCAACTGAGGAGAGACTTGTTGGAACACGGCCTGCTGCTGCTGCTGCTGGAGGATCTGTTGGTGCTCATGAAACTGTTGCTGGTGGAACTGTTGTTGCAGTTGGGCCATATCAAAATCGATACTGCTATTGCTGGGCTGTTGGGCGGCGATGGAAGGAGGATACTGTAGGAAAGGTGTCGTGGTCCCGTCGTGTTGCTGATGGACTGCTGGAGCAGCGAATTGATCACTGTCCTCATCCATTGTCTGTGTGTGCGAGAATTCGTCGTCGTTAGCAGAAGAGAAACTGAGCGCCTGTGGTCTGAACTCTGACTGACTAGCCGCCGCCGCCGCTGCCACTGCCGCCGCCGCACCACCAGAAGCACCAGAAGCGCCAACTGCGTCCTGTTCATTGAAGTAGAAAGTGGACGGCTTCAGTGGAGACGAGCTGAGCATCGTGAACTGCGAAAGCGACACAGTCGGCTGCTGTGGAGAGCTCATTTGTGGATTAATGTGCTGTCCAGAAAGAAATTGAAATGAAAACGAAGATGAAAATGAAAGAAAGAAAACAGGAGTACTGGTGGAGCTGTCTGCCTCTTTTTTTTTTTTTCTCCAACCAGAACGCAAAAAAAATTGGGTGACTTCCAGATCTGGCAATGACGCGAAAAAAAAAGCAGAGGCTTACTCAGGGCGATCTAGATTCCAAATCCAATGAATGAGTGTATTAGTGTATGTATGAATGGTACCAATCTGTTCTGAGTTCAGTATCATTGACCGATACAGTATATTTAACTGAGCTTGTATTGTTTTTGGACTGTTTCCAATGGGGACACCAACTCCCAGTGGTGGCGTAAGGGGTGTACGCTATTAATAGGACTATATCTCGTGATGTCAGTATGCACACATATATATATATGTATAACTTCCCTTGTTCAATCGAACACCAAAGTGACTATTGGTTTATTTCTTGCTTTGCATAATGTTGTTACTTTCTCCAAAGCTGTGCGCTGAAGTTTCAGTGTGTTGTTTGCACGGTGCTCGATGTGACTGGCAGCTGGTAGCAGCAAGCAATCAAATGTCAAGTACATAATTAAACACCGATTGGGGAAAACAACCCGATCCCAAAAAAATAACCTTACATACAGACTATGGATCCACATATTGATGATCGCCCATCCATCCACTCATCCATATGGCCTTGTAGTTGGTTAAACTCAATTTGCCCTCAAGGACACTTTGGTCTTGCTCTACACGTATATCTACGTATAGATCTGAGGAAGATCTCGGGACCACAACTGCCATCTGCATCCACAACGGCTCGATAAGCCGTGGTACAGGAAATTGCCTGTAGAAAAGAAAAAGGGAGAATCGAGATCTTGTCAAGTCAAATAGCAAATAGCAAATAGAAACCTTCGATGTTGCGACCCTACTGACTTCTAACAAAACTTCCTCTCCTACCACCCTCGATGGGGATTAGCAAGTATAAATGAAATCTTCACATTAGCCTCCTTAGAATACACCATATCTGTATGTGAAAGCTTAGAAACCACTTCTCTCCTTCATATCTATTTAAAAAAGGAGAAAAGAGTGTAAAAAAAGAAAAAGTATCATAAACGCCAAAGAGACGCGTAAAAGTCAAAGTCAAAACAAATGAAAAAAAGTGACGCGTCTTGTCAAAAATCTCCGCGAAAACGCGATTTGCTTTGTTTACATTTTGGTAACGCCAGCAGTATTACGTACTTCTTTCTACTAAGCTCTGAAACATATGCCTCTGTTTCAAAAGCACCATGCTTTGTATACGTGTCTGTCTGTGTCTCATACTATCGGTTTCTTGATTTATCAGCTTTGTTTGTAGCCAAGTTGCAGACCCATTTAAGGTGTTTTGTGTTTGGTTGGCTATCGGTGCCGCTAATGCAGACATAACATGGGCGTGTGGCGTAGTTGGTAGCGCGTCCGCTTAGCATGCGGAAGGTCTCCGGTTCGACTCCGGACTCGTCCATTTTGTTTTTTTACTTTTCGCTTTAAAAATGCCATTGGCAAACACTCTATGTATGTAATACAGAATAAATGCCTACAGAAATATGAACAGGTGATACATATAGTTGCTGCAAAGTCCACTTCATCACAAACATAAAGAGGATACTCTCTCTTAAATCTATTTATCTCTTGTAAAAAAAAAACTATTTACGAATATAAAATGAGAACAAGTTGACTAGGACAGATCAAAATCTATTTGGCCTCAGAGACAAAGGATTGACCCTTGGCGATGTTGGTCTTCAAGGCCTCCTTGGCCTTGACAATCAACTCTTCCTCGTGAGCAGTCAATTGACCCAAACCGTGGATCTCCTCGACACCTTCTGGACCCAAGGTGACTGGGGAGGCAAAGAACTCAATACCCTCCTCCTTGAACAATGGGGACTCGACAAAGGTTGGCTCAATAATATTCTTCTCACCGTCCAAACCCTTCAAGACGGAACCAGCGAAACGGGCACCAGCCTGGGCCATGGACAAGGTGGCGGAACCAGCACCATCCTTGGCCTTGACAACTTCATCACCACCGAATTGGATTCTGTGAATCAAAGCATCTCTTTGCTCCTCGGTCAAAGCGTTCTGGTGGTTGGTTTGAGACAAGATTGGAACAATGGTGATACCAGAGTGACCACCAACAACGGTGACTGGCTCTGTGGTTGGGTTGGTACCAACAATCTCAGAGATGAAACGGGAGGCTCTCAAGACATCCAAGGTGGTGACACCAAACAACTTCTTTGGGTTGTACACGTTCTTTTGCTTCAACACCTCTCTGACAATTGGGACAGTAGAGTTGACTGGGTTGGCAATAACACAAATGGCAGCGTTTGGAGCATAGTCACCAACAGCAGAGGCCAAGTCTCTGACAATACCGGCATTGATGTTGAACAAGTCATCTCTGGTCATACCTGGCTTTCTTGGGACACCGGCTGGGATCAAAACGACATCAGCACCAGAAAGCGCATTCTTCAATCCATCCTCGGAATCTGGAGTGTAACCGGTAACAGTGGAGTTGGTTGGAATGTGGGAAATGTCAGCGGCAACACCTGGAGCACCTCTGATGTCGTATAGGGCCAAGTCAGTGACACTGTTGTTCAACTTCAGTAGAAGGGAAAGAGGTTGGCCAATACCACCAGCAGCACCAAGCACGGAGACTTTGTAATAAGCTGCTGCGGAGGAGGAGAATGTTCTTCTGGAAACTCTGGATAGCATTGTGTAGTAGTAGTAGTTGTATGGGTCTCTACGAATGTTGGAAACAAAAGAAGAGAGAAAAAAGAGTAAGAATGAAAGGAGTGGGGCGGGCCCGCCACTTTTAAAACGTTGATGGACGTTTTGTGCATGACCATATTGGTAAAAAAAATGTGGGAGCATCTCGGCAGCGAATAATTCTGAACCGCCGCTCGCTGTTGTCCTCCGTCCCGGCTGCTGCCTACCTAGGAGCCAAGCCAGGCAGGCACGTAGGCAGACACGCAGGCAGACCAGACGTCTGTCTACATTCAGCCTCCTGGTCTCGGAGGCTTCGGGTAATGATTATGTAATGTAGGTGGACCAAGTTATGTCAGCCGCCCCGTCTCCCCTTTGGTCAACCAATCAGCTGACAGAGTTTGCCAATGGCAAGGTCGCCGCTGCTTCCACCACCACACAACTCAACTGCAATATGAAGAACTTGAGCGTGGTACGGTTATCACCCCCAAGTGTTGGTGACTCCATGAGACCGGTAGATTCGGGTGTCCGTCCCAATTGGCAAAGTTGGTGGTATTTGGTATTTGTGAGGGTGATCGGAAGCTGGACAGGAGGAAACTTGTCCGATGGATGGATGTGGATTAATGGAAGGTCTCTTTCCATGTGAGGATGTGGGTTGGTACTGTCAGTGCAGCCAATTGATATAGTCTTCTTTTTATAAACAGGTGGGGAGGGACCAGAATTCGTCACCACCAATGATCTTCCAGGTTCAATCAGCTCCATCTAGCTCCTGGTTGGTTCTGATAACGCGCGTTTCCACATGTTCCATTCATCCACTACGTTCACCTGTTTTTGAGTATAATCGAGGGAGGTAAACACAGCAGACGAAAAAGAGACCCCAATGTGGTTTTATATAGATATCAACTCTGCGTATCTTTTACGCCACCCCTCCTGCCTTTAACCACAAACCCAGATGCATCGCACGCTCATTAAAACCGCAGATATATTACGGACTCCGTTGTTTGTTTACCTGTTTGGTTGCGGTTGTTTGTTTGTTTGTTTGTTTTGAAGGACGGAAAAACTATATTCTACTTTCTCCGAGCGGAGGACATCCATTCCATGAAGTCTTGGATCTCGCTCTCTACTTGTAACTCTGGTGGTTCTTACGTACCGGAGGCTTTAAATCTTTCAATACTTGATGAGACTCCCCACCAAAACAAAAGTAATAAACAAGCAAAACCGGGTAATCTCTACACAGCCGATGGCATATTAAACGGTGAGGTCTTGGGTTGATTGAACGATGTAATCAGTGCGCACTGACTGGAAGAGTCTTAGCAGACGCTCACTCTCCTTCATCAAAGAAAGCTCCCAATGATCCACCAAGGTATAATTTCAACTGGTTCTTAGTTGCAGGAAGGATCTTGCACTTTACCATCTTGTCGCCATTGAGTCTCTCGTACGCCTGGAATCTATGGCACCCTCCAAATGCAAAGTAATGAGTCTGGCCCTTTTCCCTCACCGCAAGGACGTCCACTGGCGGCAGCTCGCCATTCATATCACGAGCTTCTTCGATGGTACAAGTCTTGCTCGCCATTGGAACACCGTTGAGTTGTGACACCATGGCATCAATCTTGTCATGGTCAAGCACTGGTGGAATCGGTCTTTTGATTTGGTTCAGGGGAAGGTACGAAATGTTTCGGACGTTTCCTGAGTAGAATGACATTGTGGAATGAGAACAGAGTATTTGTTAACTGGGTCGCCTTCAGTGTGGACGCCGCTATACTTGTTTTTATAGGGAAAAGGTGGGACCGAACGGAGGCTAGACCTTGTTGACAAAACCGCATGCTGACAAAGCGATTAGCACCCACGCATATATCTGTATAAACGAAACTGGGTGTGTGAGGCAAGAAGATAAAATAACATTAGCAGCTGGGCCAATTTCTATTCCAGATCGTTTCTCACTCTCTTCTAATTAATTGTCTGTATTACTGTTGTGCCCCACGACAAAGTCATCATCATCAAGCCCCATGAAGCTAACTCTCGCAAGTTCAGCTTTCATCACAATAGAATTAATCAAGTCAACGTCAGTAAAGTTGATACTCTTGTGACTATCGACTGCTGCTCTGTTGAATATCTGTTTGAAATATGGAAACCTTGCACCACCACCACCACCACCACCACCACCAGCGCTGCTGCTGTTGAAGGAAGCCGGAGAAGTGCACTGCTGCTGCGGCTGGCGCTCCAAATTGAACAGCATAGTCTCACAAACTTCTACTTCTTCAATGCTGGTGGCGCACGGTACAGCAGCATTTTTCACACATGACATGACAGCAGGTGTTATTGTCATTGCAAATTCGCTCTGGGGTGTTCCATTAAGCGTTATCGTCGTGGAGTTAAACACTGAGGTTGTGAGGTAGTTGAGGCTCTCATTGTCGTTGTTTTGAGGTCGCGTGTGCTCTGGAATGAGGTCCATGGGTATCAGTGACCCAAACCCAAAGACTCTGATACCCTTGTATGTTTGTATTGGTTCCGTATCTCCAGTCATATTCAATCTATGTGTGTGTGTGTGGAAGAAGCGCAGTAGTAAGTCGGTTGGTTGATAATAGCCCAAATTTCCAACAGAGAGAAAAGGAACACACAGCTTGATGGAGTGATTCAGACATCTAAGGATCAGGTTTTGTAATTTATCTACGGCGTTTCTGCTGTAAAGAGGAATTATGTCCTTATTATGCTTTTGCTCCTGGCAGAACTTGGAGTAAAATAATTTTTAACCCGAAAATTTCCGCGGGAAATGATGTGTCAAAAAAAAACTACTCGATTCGGGTTCACTATATAAAAAAAATTTCCCGATGTTCAGTATGATAAATCGAACGTCGATTTTTTTACTCACTGCCAACTGTTCAATCGCTCACAACAGTCCGCTCTTCTTCAGGTTCTGTTGAACTATCATATCCGTAACTGCTGTCAGCACAAACTTCATACTTTGAGTATCTGTAGCACAGGTTCTGTGGACGTAAATTGGCTTGTTTGATCTGTTCAGACGCAAGAATATGCTCTCAAAGTACTTCAGTCCAGCTTCAACATCGCCGTTACGACCTTGGTAGTCCGGGAAGTACTTTTTGATTGGTGACAAGTTCACCTTCTGTTCAAATAGATCAATCTTGTTGAGGAAAAGGATGAACGGGACATTCATGAACCACCTGCTATTACACAGCGAATCAAACAGCATGATTGCCTCATGCATACGGTTAACTCTTTCATCTTCAAACAGCATCTGGTCGTACTCAGAAACTGCCAGAACGAACAACACAGTTGTGATGTCCTGGAAGCAATGGATCCATTTTCTTCTTTCCGATCTCTGACCACCGGCATCCAGCACCTTGAACTTGGACGCACCAATATTGAAGCTCGTCTCTGTGATACCAGTGGTTTTTATTCTACCTTTAAGAATGTCCTCGTTGGAGCAAATGTACTGCGGGTCAGCAAACTTGGAAATGTTCTCAAAGTAATACGAGGCACTGCCCTCAAGTTGAAACTCATTGGACCTCAAGAAACACTGTTGAATACCAGTGTCATTGGCCCATAGCTGAATAACTGCCTCGGCAATCTTTGCCCTTGTGATGTCCTCGACGCCTCCATTCAAGATGTTGGAGCTGACTGCACTGACCCCAGGCCCAACAGAACTTCCCTTGAGTCCCTCTTGCAACTCGCCATAGTCCAACCCGTCCTTGTTTCCCCGACCGTTGTCCTCAGTAGCCCCATTGTCATTGGTATTGTCCCATACTGACCCAGTGAGTCCAGTGCTCTGCACCCGTCTCTTGGCCTCGCTTCGCTCACTGTATTTCAGCACATAGTCATTGAGGAAATCCGTCCCTCCAGCAACACTTGTATCGATCTGATCCAGTACTTTCGCCCTTAGAATAACCTGTTTATGCATTGATAAAGGTGTGTCAAGCTGATCAGAATCCAAAGGGATGCCCATCTTTCTCGCTTGTAAGATCAAAATCCTCATACTCTGGATAGCATCCGCCCATATCACATGCGAGTACTGTTGTCTTTCCTGGTGTGTGAAGCCATTCTGGTGCAGAACTTTCATCTGCTTCAGTACAGTAGACTTACCAGACTCACCGGCACCAAGAAGCAAAAGCTTGACTTCATTCTTGTCACGCTGTTTCTCTAGTTGGAGGTGCTTCTCAATTGCAGCGTTGACTCTCTGGGTCTGAAGAAACGGATCGGCCTCATCCTCATGTGCTTGTGTACTTGCTGTGCATCCCATCCCTACCAGATTTCTGTTTTCTTTCTTTCTTTGCCCGCCTGCTTGCCTGTCTGCTTATCTTCAATGGTGCCAGCGCCCCTTACACTACACTCTAAAGAGAGTAAGCTTATATTTTTGCTTTGTTTGTTTCATATTTTTTGGGCCTTGATCGTGAGCCTCAAAAAGTGACACACACATAAAAATTCATCTGCCATTTTTTCACGGGCATGACCCCCTTTATACAATACAATACTAAATAAGAAAGGAAAAAGTGCATAATCCTCTATTAAAAAAGCCGTTTCGTTCCTCTATATGATAGTCTAAGTGGCTCTGTCTCTATTGACGTGTTCATCTTCTCTCCAATTTTCTCACTCTCATCTGAGTAATTGTAGTTTTGAAAGACTTCGTCGTAGGGCTCGGAGCTTGGCTGACCAGTCTCCTCCAATAGTCCAGATATAGTTGAAAAGTTCAGGGATTGTTTCGTCATGGGCCGGCTGCTTTGATTTATAGACTGCTGTCTCCTGGTGCTGGGTTTGGAAAGTTCCAAAAGGTCGTATTCCAACACCCGATTCTCATCATTCAGGATAGCCAATTGACCAATGTTCAAAGCAGCAGCATCAGTCGTGAGAGACATCAAATCGTATGAACGAGTACTGCCTTTGGAGAAGAGCCCATGAGAGATCATTTGATGTTTAGAGCTGGTAAAGTCGGCAACGATATTGTTGAATGGGTCGTACCGAAGTTGTGGTTTGGAACCAGTGGACAACAAGGCAGCATGAAGGGAAATATCATTCATAACCACTTTCCAAGGCTCTGCTGGTTGCTGCTGCTGCTGCTGTTTCTTCTGGTAGCTGATACCTCCACGTTGGCAGTTCTCTCTCGTTGAGGGTTTGGAAGGTAAACTTATTAGTGATGGATTGTGCTTCTTCCTTGAGTACGAAGAAAACTTTTCCATCTTCTTCTTCTTGTTCGGACTATCCTTCTCATCATCCTGCTCCTGCTGCTGCTCATCCACTTCTCCAGCCTCCTCCCCTTTTCCCACACTGGAGTGGGCAATCAACACAATCTTGTCAGCTGTAGAACATTCGGTGTTGTTGTCCCGATTGATAAGTTCAATGGGCTTGGTGACCTCTTCAACGGACTCCTGCCCCTTCTTGTTCAAGTCATAGTAACGTTTCCCAAAGAACCAAAACCTCCTTCTCGGTGGCAACTCCTTCTGATGAATATAATTGATATTATTCTGTAACGACATTTCCAATCTTTTCAGGTGTGCCTCCATCTCCAAGCGTGACTTCTCCTGGTCCTTGTCTGAATTTGTCACAATGGGAGTCAGTGGCCTTGATGAATGATATGATTCTCTTCGCTCAAACGATGACACCCTAGAAACTTGTTTCTGGTAGTCTGCATCATTCTCCAGCTCTTCTGAACTCGCTCCGCCACTGAAACCAGCAAACTCGTCGTCGTGAAGAGTGGCCTCCTCCGTCTCTTCCTCTGAATAGTTACTCTCGACTCTAAGTGTGAGGAGTGGCTTTTTGGGATCTCTATGCTTGATAATGTGCTCCCTCAGACTCAACTTGTTCTTCTGGTGATGTACCTCAATGACAAGTCTCTTGAACTTGTTCTTCAAGTGGTCAATTGTGCGTGTCATTTGCTTTCACTTCAGCTTCCCTCTCTCTCGCAGTGTAATTCCGACAGGGCCAAACAGTGATGTGGGTATTCCTGTTCTCGTGGGAACAGTTTTGTTGTTATTGTATCCTTCACAGGCTCTTGATAGTTTTCAAAACAAGGATTGTGTGAAAATAAAAATAAAAAAAACTTCCCCCCCGTTGGTTGGTTTTTGTGTCACTTTTGCAGCATTGGTGTTTTTGTCTGTCCACTAAAAATTGAGAAGTACTCCACAAAATTGAAGAGAAAAAAAAAACAAAAACACACAGTTGTGTGTGTATTATTTTTACTAACAGGGACAGGTATTGTTGAGGATCCTTCATCGCTGCGAGTGCAAAGTTCTGTGTGTGCCGGAAATAGTTGGTCACTTAATTAAAAGACTGCCCTCTCTTCATTAATAGCGCAGGTCCAAAACACAGATCCATGCTTTTCTCCCAGGCTGCCTTAATCATGGAATATCACGTGGCACTTTTTGCCTTTTTTTATGTGTGTAGTTTTGTGAACCGTTTTTGTTCAACCGTTGTGATAAACCGTTTTTTTTTTATCTCTATTTGTGTAAACTGCGCGGCATTTGACTCAAGAAACTGCCCATAGCCCCAGCAACCAGGTCAAAAAAAAAAACAGGAAAAGATTGGAGAAAAAGAAAAAATTCAAAAGCCGAAATCCGAGGGAGGAGTGAGGCAAGGAAAAAAAAAGAAATTTAGATATGTGTCCCCAACCGGCTAAAACGTGGGCTCCCTGGAAAAGAAAAAAAAAGAAAAAGGCTCTCTGGGCTCTGCAGCCTCTGTCGCTTCCAAAAGAGGTCAGAAGTCACACTACAACAAGAAAACTGCCGTTGTGGACAGTTGGTATTTTGAATGAGCTTCGGGAGCAGAGCAGCATCAGGATGGGCACAATTGACTTGACTCGGACGGAGAAGCCAGTCTATATTCACTATTACTAAAATCTGAGTAAGTTCAGCGTGTGTTCGGCCGTACTTGTATGTGTATGTGGCACACACCCCATGTGGCAAATGCAACAACAACAACAGCAAAAAAACCAAACCAGTTCTGGCCTTATCACGAATATGTGTCACCGGTAACTGCTCAATAGCTGCTGTTTTCTCATTGCCCTCTAGCCCACTTCTGATGTCACTTTTGGGATTTTAGTACGTGTACCTTTTTCACGTTTAGATGTACTTTGAGCTACGGTGCACAGAGTAGGTAGGGGTGGCCCATTGCCATTGCCATTGTAATTGTGATTTTGAATGTGAATCGTGTCATGCAGCTCTTTTACTTTTTCTCCTTCTTTGTATTGACATGCCACGGGGGCAGATGTGCGGTCCGCGCACGGCGGTGGTGATACTACTATCAATCATCAGCTCAAAGTGCTAGGTGGCTGGGGCCCGCGGCAGCGGCGGCCCTGCTTTACGGTTTTTTCCTATTATGTGATTTCCCCCCTCCCCTTGGCCTTGGGGGAAATAAATGACACCTGACACACACACACACACGGGGGTAGAATCTAGTGTAGAAAAAAAAAATATTTTCATGGGACACAATTCGAATACGAGTGCGAAAAGCGAGAAAGGAAAAAAACCTGGGAAAAAAAAGAACAGGGTCTCAACCCTGTAAAGGGTCCTCCACCTGCGTGAGAGAAAACATGACCCTAATCTTTAACCCATTCATCAAGTGTAGAGAACAGGCCATTGCCACAACAGCAAGGTCTCCTGGCCCACTACAAATCTTTGGTCCCTACTGCCGCCGCTGTCGCCGCCGACCGCCTTTTTTCGTCTTCTCGCTCTCAAACCGTTTTGCCCACGTTTTTGCCCAAAATGGTTTAAAGCCAAGACATCCCAACTCGGTACGAACCACATTCATTTTTTGTTTCTTTTCTTTTTTGTTTACTATTTCGGGCCACTCCGTCTAGCAGCTGGGCAGACGGCTAGGCAGAGCTCTCGCCAGCCGCCCGCCAAATGTCTGCCGGGAAACAGATGGATTTTTTTTTCTTCCATTCCATCTCCCGGACGACGACAGCTCTTGGCACAATACTCTCAAAAGAAAGCAAAAGAAGGGAAAAAAAAAAGAGAGACCCAGAGCACATGGGCTGCTTTTCACACGCTTCCCTCGAGATTATAAAATCGCCCAGTCTCCCCTCATTAAAAATTCATTCGTTTTGAAATGTATCATCATCTTCATTACACACTAACAAAATGACAGCTAGATTGGAGGAGTTCGATTACATCTTCGCTATTGCTGTGATCTTTGCCTTCTTGGATGCCTGGAACATTGGTGCCAACGATGTTGCTAACTCTTTTGCCTCGTCTGTCTCCTCGAGATCTCTTAAGTACTGGCAAGCAATGGTGCTTGCCGGTCTGATGGAATTTTTGGGTGCAGTCCTCGCTGGTTCAAGAGTTTCTGATACTATCAGATCCAAGATTATCGATATCAATGTTTTTGCCGAGGAGCCAGCCGTTCTTATGTTGACTATGGCTTGTGCCCTTGTTGGTTCCTCTTTGTGGTTGACCGTTGCCACGTCTGTTGGTATGCCAGTCTCCACTACGCACTCCATTGTCGGTGGTGTGATTGGTGCCGGTATTGCTGCTGCCGGTGCCGACAACATTCACTGGGGTTGGAACGGTTTCACCCAGATTATCGCCTCTTGGTTCATTGCCCCAGCCATTGCTGGTAGTTTTGCCTCCATTGCCTTCTTGGTCTCCAAGTACTGTGTCTTGGAGAGAAAGCACCAGATTAGAAACGGGTTCTTTTTGATGCCTGTCCTGATCTACCTAACCTTTTCCATTTTGACCATGTTGATTGTCTGGAAGGGTGCTCCAAACTTGAAGCTGAACAAGCTGTCCACTCAGGCCATTGTCGGTGCCATCTTTGGTGTCGGTGCCGTTGCCTCTTTGATTTACGCTACCTTTTTGTTCCCATACTTGAGAAGAAGAGTTGTGCACGAAGACTGGAGATTGAAGTGGTACCATGTCTTTATCGGTCCAGTGTACTTTTTCAGACCAACTGATGACATTCCACCAATTCCAGAAGGTGTCAGATTGATTCCAGATTACTACGAGGGTAAGAGATTTGAGGAGTATGACGACATTAAGCCAAAGGATGAGGAGGTTGACGCCTCGTCTGAGGACAAGGAGCAATCCTTTGACAAGGACTTGCAGAACTTGGAGTCCAAGTACGAGTCCACCAGCACCCCAGCTGTTAGAACCAAGACCAACCAATCTGATGTCCCATTGGAGAAGCTGCAAACCACTGCTCAGCTATGGTTTTCTATGGTTAAGAAGCCAAAGCAATGGCCAAGATTGGTTTGGTTGATGCTTTCCCACGGTTTCACCCAGGATGTCATTACCTCCCAGATTAAGAATGCCGGTGCCCTAACTGGTGACATCAAGACGATGCACTCTAAGGCCAAGTACTATGACAACAAGATTGAGTACTTGTTTTCTCTGTTGCAGGCCATTACTGCCTGTACCATGTCCTTTGCCCACGGTTCCAACGATATTGCCAACGCTGCCGGTCCATTGTCCACTGTCTACCAGATTTGGACCACTAACAGAGTTGACAAGAAGGCTGATGTCCCAGTCTGGGTTTTGTGTTTCACTGCCGCTTCTTTGGTTTTGGGTCTCTGGACTTTTGGTTACAACATTATGAGAAACTTGGGTAACAGATTGACCCTACAGTCTCCTTCCAGAGGTTTCTCCATTGAGCTTGGTGCTGCCTGTACCACTGTCATGGCTACCCAATTGGGTATCCCAGTCTCCACCACCCAATCCGCCGTTGGTGCCACTGTCTTTGTTGGTCTATGTAACAAGGAGTGGAAGGCTGTCAACTGGAGAATTGTTGCATTCTGTTACTTGGGTTGGGTCTTTACCTTGCCATCTGCCGGTATTGTCGCTGGTATCTTGAACGGTATCATTTTGAACGCTCCAAACAAGCACGAGCAATACACTTTGACCCAATAAGTGAATTCGTTATGAGTTTTCCTTTTTGTTTTGATGTTTTCTCTTCCTTTCACTTCGTTTTTTTGCACGCACAGATTAAGTTCATTCCATTCATGTTGGAGGGCGGTTTTGGATCTCAGGATTTGCTAACGAATTAAAAAAAAAGTTTGCCTGGTTTTTAGGATTTGGTTTCACATGAATGTGGTTTTTATAAGTTTATTTTAATAGAGATTCGTTCATTTATAGAGGATGATATTTAAGTTTAGTTAATTAAAGGTAGTCTCTGTCTCAAGGCAAGAGTTTGTTTCTGAAGGGGGTGGTATATCCAAAAGGGGTAATAAAATAAAAAATATACATGTATAAAAACCAATACCACATCAAGAAAGCAATGACTAAGTGATTTGTGTTGTACACCTGATGTTTAATAATCAAATTAAAGAGAGTATAGTATCTATTTAAACACTGTATAGATTTACTTTGAGAAAGATTCTGTATATAAAATGAATCTACAAGCTTGGTCCGACTGATTTGCCGATCTGTATAAAAGATGTATAGTTAAAGGATAAACCTGTTCGGTATGATTGGGTTGATGTTATACATTCATTTGGTGAAATATATATGAGGGCACGAGCGAGCCTTAAAAAGATTGATCATTAAATATGATACAGCTTTTAAAACAAGATACACCCTTTTTCATTAACAGCTGAGTCCTCCTAAACGGCCTGGCCAAATCCACCACCACCAGGCGTCTTGATAACAACCCTATCGCCAACTTCAACTTCACAGGTATTTTTACCACCAATGTTGATGACATGTCCATCCTTTTTAATCCAAAGATTAATCCCTCTGGCACCATTCTCACCGCCGTATAGACCTTGAGGCTGGTTAACTCTTCTTTCACTCAGAATACTCATCTTCACTTCTTTTCTGAATTCAATGTCCCTGATAACACCATCACCACCTCTAAACTTGGCATTTCTGCCACCAGAGAGCTTTCTGATGGAGTATTCTCTTAGAACAACTGGATATCTTTTCTCAAAAATCTCAACGTCAGTCATACGTGTGTTGGTCATGTTGGTGTGGACACCATCAGTACCATTCCAATCAGCTCCGGCACCAGAGCCTCCACCAATCGTCTCATAGTATCCAAACCCTTGCTGGTAGTTACCATTCTCGTCGTTACCACCACAGCCAAAGGTCAGATTGTTACAATCACCTTGTGAGTCAGCCTGTACCTTGAATGCCTTCAGGATGACATCGGTGACACGCTGAGAAGTCATCACATTACCACCAACAACGGCCGCATTCTTCAATGGGGACAGAATAGAACCCTTTGGAATGATGACACTGACAGGCTTCAAGCAACCTTGATTCAATGGAATATTCTCGTTGACAAGACATCTCAGACAATACAGTAATGCCGAGTTAGTGATCGCCTCTGGAGCATTCAAGTTTCCATACATTTGTTCACTTGTGCCGGTAAAGTCAAATATGCTCCCCTTCTCATCAATAGTCACCTTCAACTTGATTCTGGAACCCTCATCCATAAAGTCCTCACTTTCAAAGACGGACTGCTTGAATGTTTTACGGAGATCCAGTAGTCTGTTGTGCACAGTGGTGGCTGCATTGTCTTGGATGGCATGCATATATGTCATAATGACTTCAAGAGAGAACTCATTAACAAGATTGCTGATGAGTGAGATACCTTTCTGGTTAGCGCTGATCTGAGACTTTAAGTCGCTCAAGTTGTCACTTAGTCTTCTAGTACCAGAGCACCCTGGGTGCTGGGCAGGCTCGATGAGCAAGATTTCCGTAATTCTCTCCTCGTTGAATTTACCTTGAGATACCAGCAGCTCAGAGTAGATGGCTGCACCTTCCTCCCAGAGGTTTCTCGAGTTTGGAGGCATGGACCCAGGAAGAACACCACCAATATCAGCATGGTGTGCTCTAGAAGCAACGTAGAAGATGATTTCGTCATCTTTGAAAGCAGGTGTAATGACGGTAATATCTGGCAAATGGGTACCACCAGTCTCAGGATGGTTGGAGACCAACACGTCACCAGGTTTCAACTTGCCCTTCCATATCTCAGCCTGCTTCTTTATACAAGTGGACATGGAACCCAAGTGGACCGGAACGTGTGGAGCATTGGCAACTAGAGCACCATCAGAATCAAACAAGGCACATGAGAAATCCAATCTTTCCTTCACATTAGTGGAGACAGAAGTCTTACGTAGCTGGTTACCCATCTGCTCAGCGATATCCATGAATCTGTGACTGAAAATAGACAACAAGATAGGATCGATGGAAGATGAGACACTGACATCCTTTCTGGCTGAGTCTGTGTTGACCTTGATAAAGATGTGAGACGAAAGAACAGTGGCAGTGGCATGTGGTGGAATCAAATTAGTTTGGGTATCATCAGCAATGACAGCTGGGCCTGAAATAAGATCACCAACCGACAACTCCTCCAGTCTAAATATTGGGGTTTTGACACGACCCTGATCTTCAAAGTAGACATTCTTGTAGAACTTAACAGCAGCGGATGACTCTTTGTCGATAACATTGATGGCAACAGCACTCAGCTCATCGTCAACAGCCTTGTTCTCGGAATCAGATGGCGAAGTGGAGTTACCAATGGATCTAACTCTGATATCATCGACCAAAATCTCCAAATCTTCAAAGATGAAGCCAAACTCTCTCTTGTGCAAGTCCAAGAAATCGTCTTCAAAAGACCAGTCAGAGGATTGCGCAATCATTAGAGGAGACTCCATTCCTCTGTACCTCAAGTTCAGGAACCTTTCAAAACATAGGTCTGACTCCTTGAACCCATGGGTCAACAGCTTCTCCCTGGCAGAAGTTTCCAAAGCATTAAAGCGTTCTTCAATCTTAGATCTACTAGATTCATCATTCAGAACAAAAGAAGAAGGCTCCTGGACTTCTTCAACCACATCAGCTAGCAAGATGCCATATGCTGACAGGACAGAGGAGTATCTGTGAGATAACACCTCTGTGATACCCAAAGATTCAGCGACAGCAACGGCATGTTGACCACCAGCACCACCGAAAGTGACTAAACGATGTTGTGAGACCACATGACCTCTGGCTTCAGTAAGTTGTCTAATTGGTTTAGTCATTGCTTCGTTAGCAACCTTGATGAAACCATATGCAACCTCATCGACGGAAAGATTGGAGCCCAACTCATCGTTAATCACCTTAGTAATTTCGGTGAATCTCTGGGTAGTGATCTCAATATCCAACGATTCATCTTCATTTGGACCAAAGATCTTTGGGAAGTACTCTGGTAGCAATCTACCCAATATCAAGTTAGCATCAGTCACTGTCAAAGGTCCATTCTTTCTGTAACATGCAGGTCCTGGATGTGAGGATGCACTCTCTGGGCCAACAACGAACAGACCGTTTTTCCAAAACAGTCTAGAGCCACCACCAGCAGCGACAGTGTTGATATCCAATTGTGGAGATTGAATGGTGATACCAGCAGTGGTTGTCTCAAAGACGTGTTCAAAAGAACCACCGAAACGAGAGACATCAGTGGAGGTACCACCCATATCGAAGCCAATCAGGCCAATTGGATTCTTCTCGTTGAAACAAGTCTTGGAGTAGCCGACAACACCACCAGCTGGACCGGACAGAATGGCACGCAGACCAGAAAACTTGGTGGCATCAACCAATCCACCGTCAGACTTCATAAACTCAATCTTGGATTGGTTCTCTGACTGAAGACCTTTGGTGAAGCCGTCAAGGTACTTTTTAATCTCTGGAGTCAGATACGAGTCAGCTATAGACGAGTTTGCTCTCGGAATCAACTTGACCATTGGTGTCAACTCAGAAGATAAGGAGATGTGAGTGAACCCAATCCTTTGAGCGATATCACCAATGGCTCTCTCATGGTCTGGGAAAGTATAGGAATGCAAAAGAGCCACACCAATAGATCTTATACCTGTGCTGTACAGCAGTTTCAATGCAGACTCAATCTCCTGCAAATCAGGTCTCTTGAGTACCCTGACAGTCTCACCAGAGAGACCCTTCACTAAATCGTCGCCATTGGCTGCTGTCTTAACCTGATCTGGGTCTTCAGCAAAGTCCTCCAACGTCACTCTCTCATCGACCTCAATCACAGTTTCATAAAGCACTCCAGGTCTCTTAATATTGAGCTCAAAGATTTTAGGTCTTGTCTGGTCACCAATCACCAAGCAGTCCTTGAAGCCCTTAGTGGTGATGAGCGCACAGCGCTCACCTTTGCGCTCCAGTAGCGCGTTTGTCGCAACAGTCGTTCCCATTCTGATGGACTCAATGCACGATGTGTCGAGTGGTGTACCTCGAGGGATGGACGTGCCAGTAAAGTGTTCCAGGACACGGCGGATACCTTCCAATGGGGCATCGTCGTAGTTTGAACGGTCCACCGAGAGCAGCTTGACGACAAAGTGTTCGCCAGTGGCTGAATCGTGGCCGATACAGTCGGTGAAAGTACCACCTCTGTCCACAGCGATCTTGTACTTGTGCATTGCCAGATTGTTTTTGAGTGGAGTAGGTGGCAGTAAAGAGAAGGAAGAGTTTGTTGAGTTTCAGAAAATTTATAGACGAGGGGGACGGAGGTGGCTTCCCGTTGTTTACACCAGTTGCAAATTTTCCAACTCACTGTGTGCTTACAGATCACATATACATATATATAGATAGATATAAGTCCCTTGTTCTCTGTATCAAGTGAAGTTACTTCGGTAGTTGTTTCTCTTCAAACGGTCCTTCATAGTGCTTCTAGCTGTAATAGGAACGGCAGCAGATTGAGACTGAAGTTGGGGGACATCTCCATGGGCAGTATGCTGGGTGCGAATTTGGGGATGCTGTTGCGCTAGCTGGTGTGAATCAGCGCCTTCAGTGTGTCTCCTGTATTTACTGAGATCAGGTCTCTGGTGTTGATAACGGCTGTGTTGTTGTGCTGATTCTTGTTGTTGTTGCTGCTGTTTCTGAGAAGCTGAATCAGGAACATGACCAAGCCAGTCTGGATATCCCCTACCTTGAGTTGTGTAGTGGTTGACAAGGGCCTTGTGGACGGCAGTGGACTCCACAGAGTCACCATCGTGCTCTATTGTTCGCAGTGAGAGGCTCCCCAGAGATGTGGTAATACTCTTGGTAGAAGTCTTGACCTTGCTCCAAAAGTTGTGTCTATCAGTCGTACTCATTAGTGTAGAATATGATGATGTCCTTTGTCCCTTGTCCCTTTTGACTGGTAGTGTTGTTGTGGTTGTTGTTTTGCTGGTTGTGCCGCCGTTCCGTTCCATTTGTGTTTATTGTTATTCAGTCAAATAACAGGTGAGTGGCCTTACCAGGTATTTGATACTACAGCTATATGGCCTTGAAGAAGTCATCAACACAAGCAGGTGTTGGAAAGATCAGATTCTCTAACCAGATATGAAATAAAACTAGACTATGGTTTTCAACGACATCTTCTTTCTTGCTATTCTTTCTTGCTATTTTTTTGGGAATTCTCAGCTACCTATGTTCATCGGAGTATGATTGATATGGGATGGGGTCCATGGATGTATGATTTCTTAGAACTGGGTCTCGATTCAGCTTTATAGTAAGCGGGATTTTGAACAATAGCAGTGGTGGGGGTCATTCATTGAATAACCAAAACCTCTTTCCCCGTAAACAAACAAACACTTGCTCTTTGCCGCACCCTCATTAACCTTTTTGCTATAAAAGGGGCACACACTCTCTCGATCATCTTCTTTTGTTAGACAGACTCCAACAACAGAACACAAGTAAACGATGGAGAACGCTATGCATAAAGTTAAACAAACCCTAGGTATGGAAGAACAGCCAAAGACTGATAAGATGAAGAACCAAATGAAGGACAAATCTGAGATGGCTCAGGACAAGATGAAGGGTACAAAGGATGGCATGGAGGAGTCTGCCGGTAACATGATGGAGGAGGGTAAGATGGGCAAAGACAAGATGAAGACCCAAGCCAAGAAGACCTATGATGAATACTCTAAGTAGTGAATTACGATTTTAAGATTATAACCATTAAAGTTGTAGTGTGGAGGAGCGAGCCAACAACCAAGGTTCACTTGGTGGGAAACCGGATCGCAACCTTGATATCAAGAGTCGTTCCCATACCAGAAACAATGTGGTGGTACTTACCTGTTGGTAAGTGGGAGTGGAGTGTGGCCTTACCTAGTCTGATCAGCACACTCTCGTGGAAGCAAGCAATATCTGTCTTATTATTAGCATACGTGGGGGGTATTATCTCTCTCTCTATATCTCTCTTCAATGTAGGAGTTTTATACTGATAAACTGATTCTTTAATTCGTCACACCTCTCTGCTTTCGCCTAGTGAATTCATGTCATGTTAACCCATCAATTGTACGAATTGCTCTCTGAAATTGGCGCGGGGGGGGGGGGGCAGGTCTTCCAAAAATGAACACTCTATCTGACTGGCCCTATCAAAATTACACAACCATGTTGGATTTGAACTTTCGGTTTGGTACCTCATTCTTTCTTTTTTCTAGACGTATACTTTTGCCAGTTTTAAGGCGGATTGTGACATTATGCCACAGCACAGCACAGCACAGCAGAGTACACAAAGAGCAAGCAAGTGTCAATTCACTGAAACCTTAAGAGCGCCATGGAAAAACTATATAAAGACTCACTTTGGCAGGCAGGCAGTTACATTCTTGTTTATCTCCGCTGTATACATCATCTGATCGCAAAGCAAAAACGAGAGAATGTCCAACTTTATTGATAAGCTATCCCACAAGCTTTCTGGTAACGACGAAGAATCAGACCTCAGCCAACAGCAACAGAGAGGTTCTAATCAAAGAACACAAGGCCAAGCCAAACCTGGCCAACATCAATCTGGTATGAGAGCCTCTGAACAGCAATTCTCTACTGGTAACTCTGGCTTTGATGATGACGGGCAACCACCTTCCCAGTTTGCTCCCGCTCAAGGTGGTCACCAGCAAGAGCGTGGTTGGCAAGAGTCTTCTGGCTTGAGAGGTGACGCCAGACAACACGAACAACAACAGCAACAACGCCGCTCTGGTAACACGAAGAGCCAGGGTGAGGACTGGAGCGAGTCTCACGGTATGAGCGGTGGGGGCAGTGGTACCGGTCGTCAGACAAGATCCCAAGCCTCCTCCGGCCTAGGCGGATCTTCCTTAGACACGGAGCAGTCCCAATATGGTTCTAATAAAGCTGGCGGTAGTGATTACGCCAGACAGGCTGCCGACTTGGGCAGAAAGGGTGAAGAGGATGCTTATGAAGAAGGCCAGAAGTACGTTGGTCGCAACATGTAGGTAGATTTCGTCGTCTTTCTGTGTGTTGAGCTGTGTTCGCGCGTGCGTGAGTGCACTACTTTGAGACCGTTGCGGCTCAATTGATTTGTTTTATCTTTATATATGATTCCAATATACTAAATTTTCTTCTTCTTTGTACTTACCGAGTGGCCCTACCGTGTATTTGTTGTTGTTTTGATTTTGATTTTTGTTTTGATTTTGTGGTTTTTGTGTTTGTGTTTCCAACACCCACCATTTTCTACAACCAGCCAGCCAGCCAGCCGAATGAACAGCCCGTCACAGCATAACTCGACACTAGCTATATCGCCTCATATTGCCAGTCGAACCCATGATGTGCTTCGTTCAACGCCCAGTAATCATCCAATGTTTCCCTCGCCACTGGGAGGAGCCTCTGCTGCTGGGCCATTAGCCGCCGCCGCCAATGTCACGCCTCTGAACAACGACACCATGAGGATACCCAACAGTGCTAAAGGAGGAATGGCGGCATCTCCTGTGGCTACAACCAGTAGCAATGCTAATTTATCTGCTGCTGAAAAGCTCAGACTTTGGAGACATGACGCCCTGATGCAGCATCATTACACAACTGCTGAGTACATTGGTGATAAGGTGCTCTCATTGACAAATGATCCCAATGATGCCTTCTGGTTGGCCCAAGTGTACTACACCAATGGAAACTATTACCGTGCTCGCCAACTGCTGAGCGAGAACAACTTGGACAGCACAAGTGTAAGTTGTCGTTACCTCGCTGCCATGTGCCTGATGAAATTGGAGAGGTGGGATGAGGCATTGGATGTTGTTGGTGAAACCAATCCTTTCAAAAATGAGACTAAACATGTCAAGAACTTGGATGGCGGTATCAAGTTGGAGGCTTCATTATGTTATATTCGAGGTAAGATATACTCTAACCAGAACAACTTTGAAAGAGCCAAGGAGTGTTATAAGGAAGCCGTTCTTGTTGATGTCAAGTGCTACGAAGCATTTGATGAATTGATCAGGAATCACATGCTCACTCCTTTAGAGGAGTGGGAACTGGTATCGCTGTTGGATTTTTCTGATTTGGATGAGAACAATGAGATGATCAAGCTGCTCTACACCACAAGAATCAACAAGTACTTGAACAGGGAAAAATTTGAAGAGTGCGAACTCATCCTTAAGGAAGAGTACAACTTGAAGAACAATGCCGATGTTTTACTCAGTACGGCTGAATTGCTGTACACACAGTGTAAATTCCAAAAATGTCTGGAATTATGCGAGGAGATTTTGAGGACTGATGAGATGAACTTTGCCACTCTGCCCACATACTTGTCTTGCCTTCACGAGCTTGGTGCGAAGAATAAACTTTTCCTTCTGTCACATAAATTAGCAGAACATCACGTCAAATCCCCGATCACTTGGTTAGCTGTGGGGATTTACTATATGGCAATCAGCAGAGTGTCTGAAGCCAGAAAGTATTTCTCCAAGGCATCGATGATTGACCCAGGATTTGGCTTTGCATGGATTGGTTTTGCACACACTTTTGCTGCAGAAGGTGAACACGAGCAAGCCATTTCCGCCTACTCGACTGCATCAAGATTCTTCCCAGGTACCCACCTACCTAACTTATTTCTTGGGATGCAATACCTCCAGATGAGCAACCTCACTCTGGCTCAGGAGTATTTATTAGCATCATATTCCATTTGCCCTGCTGATCCTTTACTTTTGAATGAGCTTGGAGTGATTTATTACCACAAGAATGAACTTGCCAATGCAGAAAACTACTTTACCCAGGCACTTCAAGCATCCAAAAGCCTAGACTCTGATTCAAAGGCGTGGATCTCTGTGCATGCAAACTTGGGTCATGTCTACAGAAGGTTGAATTTCCATAGCAAGGCCCTAAAGTGCTTTGAGAAAGTGCTGAGGTTGTCCAACAATGATCCGAATATATACTCTGCTATTGGACTGGTATACTTGAAGAGTGGTGATACCATGAATTCAATCGAGTACCTCCATCATGCACTAGCCATAAACTCCAATGATCCTGTGGCTTCTGATTTGTTGAAGAGAGCTTTGGATGAGAATGTGAATGGTTCATTTCACAACTCCAATGACTTCTTTGAGAGATCAAAAGAGGCGTTGAACTCTAACCTTTCCACATTCAACTATAAGACCTCGATGAAAGCCAAGGCACAATTGGCCACAGCTACTCCATTGAACAATAAGAGTAAAGTCAAACACCTTAACCTTCAGAATACTCTCGATGAGAGCCCAGATCATGTTGCTGCTGATTTGATCAATGGGGATGATTCCAGTGATGACGATGATGCCATTATGGAGATTGAGAGTGACTGATCACATACCATACATCCCCCCTTGCAACCCGCCCGGCCTCATGGCCCCTTTACTTAAAATTTGTATTCTAATTTAATCCCCCTGCATTTAAATAACTTGCTGGCTGGGTCCTGTCTGTATTGGAGAGAGTTGAGGATCTGGATCTGGATCTGGTATAGCATATCTCTCCTAACAGTGGCCCTACCAGAAATCTGACTCATCACCCACAGAAAAAAAACAGCACTGGCCGTCGCCGTGGCGGACAGATAACGAAACGAACAAGCCAGCTTCTCTATTTTCACTCCTCTTCTTCTACTACTATATATACTGAAACAAACCAAAAACAAGTTAACCAAAAAAAGGAAAATAACAATCAATGACCAAGCCAGTGACCTTACATTTGAGAGCGGAGAAGAAGCCCCTTGAGGCTAGAGCAGCCCTAACTCCAACCACTACCAAGCAGTTGATCCAAGCAGGTTTCACCATCTATGTGGAGGAATCTCCACAATCTGCCTTCAAGGCTGAAGAGTACAAGAAGGCTGGTGCTATCATTGTCCCAGAGGATTCTTGGAAGCAGGCTCCTACTGACAGAATAATCATTGGCTTGAAGGAGCTCCCAGAGAACGAAACCTTCCCATTGATTCACGAACATATTCAGTTTGCGCACTGTTTCAAAGACCAAGGTGGCTGGAAGGATGTTTTGAGCCGTTACGCTAGAGGTAACGGTACTTTGTACGATTTGGAGTTCTTGGAGAACGACCAAGGTAGAAGAGTTGCTGCTTTCGGTTTCTATGCTGGTTTTGCTGGTGCTGCCTTTGGCTTGAAGGACTATGCCTTCAAGAACACCCATGCTGACTCTGAGGATTTGCCAGGTGTCTCTCCATTCAACAGCGAAGCTGCTCTTGTTGATAATGTTAAGAGGGAGCTTGGTGATGCCCTGGCTAAGGGTGCTAAGGTGCCAACTGTTTTGGTTATTGGTGCCCTTGGCAGATGTGGCTCTGGTGCCGTTGAGCTGTTGCAAAAGGTTGGTATCCCTGACAAGAACATTATCAAGTGGGACATGAACGAGACAAAGAAAGGTGGTCCATTCAAGGAGATTGCTGAAGCTGACGTTTTCATCAACTGTATCTATTTGTCCAAACCAATCCCACCATTTATCAACTATGAGCTTTTGAACAAGAAGGATAGAAGGCTGAGAACTGTTGTTGATGTCTCTGCTGATACAACCAACCCACACAACCCAATTCCAATCTACTCTATTGCCACTGTGTTCAACAAGCCAACTGTTGTGGTTGAGACCACTGCTGGTCCAAAGCTATCTGTTGTTTCCATTGACCATCTGCCATCTCTTCTACCAAGAGAGGCGTCTGAGTTTTTCTCGAAGGATTTGATGCCATCTCTTCTGCAGTTGCCAAACAGAAAGACTGCTCCAGTTTGGGCTAAAGCTGAGCAACTTTACAAGCACCATGTCAAGCGTCTAAGCAGAGACCAAAAGTTATAAGATTCACTTCTCTATACAAATTTTTATAAATGAAGGTTTTTTTTTTAATTGTTACTGATGATTGATCACTCTAAAGTGACTGTGATCTTATTGCTCTTGCTCTTTCTTTTCTTTTTCTTTTCGTTCAACATGATTTTCTTCAGCTCATTGGTGTCTTCATTTTCGCTTTCAGAAGCACTGGCGTAGGCAGCGTCCCCTTCTTCAATCTCATCGTATCTTCTCTTCATTGTCTCATACTTCTCAATGTCTTCAGCAGAGATCTCAACACAAATGAGTCTCTCACCAGTGTTGTAAACAGCAACTTGATCTCTTAACTTCAAATCCCACACGACAATGTTACCGTCTGAGGAAATGGACACAAGATAGTCCTTGTCACCACCATCATTTTTGAACAGCTTGAAACCTTTGATGCGGTTGGTGTGGCCTTGTAGTGTGAAACTGGCCTCCATCTTTGCAACATCCTTCTCCTCACCATCTTCTTCAATTCCATTCAACAACTCTTCAAGCTTGTAGAACTCGATCGTACCATTACCCAACCCAACGACAACATACTCAGTACCATCCAGCTCATAACCCTCCAAATGCATCAAAGTGGCCTTAAATGGCAGCTCTTTGACCATTTTGGCAGTGCTCGTCTTATACACAAGCACCTTATTCGTTAGCCCAACAAAGAAGTAGTCACCTTTCAATGACCATCTCACAAACTCGCCCTTCTGCCAGTCGTTCTTGATTCTAAGATTGGCAGCCTTCTTCGCAGTCATCAGGTTCCAGAGTCTCACTGTCATGTCATCACCAACACTGACAGCGATTCTACCACTTGGATGAATGGCCAAGTCATTCACACGTCCTTGGTGGCCCTTCAAAGTTCCAAATATTTCCCAGTCCTTGGTTCTCCAAACGATGATCTTACCATCTTCGGAACCCGACAACAGCCACTTACCAGCAGCTTTGCCCGAGGACGGCTGGCTACTCTTCTTGTTATCATCCTCAATGAGACCCTCGTTGCTGAACGTCAAACAGGTCACCGACCCCTGATGGCCCATAAGTGTACCAAGTTCTTTTCTCTTTTGCAGGTCATAAATCTTGATGTGTTCGTCATTGGAGCCCGTCACAAGGTATCTTTTCGCAGAAGCCACCGTCTTAATAGAAAGAGAATGTGCTTGAAAATGGAAGATTGGCTGAAAGAAAGGTGTCTTACCCTCTTCTAGAGTCGTGGAGAGACACAGCAGGTTGTGCTCATAGGAACCGACGTATATTCTGAATCTCGTCTGCTTGTCATTCTTGGCAACAGGAGCTGGTGGAATGATCTGTGGCTTGATTACAGACAGCGGTTTGGTATCCTTACCAGAATGGATCTTCACAGACTTCTTTCCAGCCATCGTTATGTTCTCGGTGGAAGGTTAGGGTAAAACATGTGTATTATTGTCTGTTTTTTTTTGACATAAAAATTTTCTTCCCTCCCTGCGATGAGATTAAAAAAAGAATCTTGCAAAAGTTCAAACAAATTGTACAATACTTTGTATAACTAAAAACACCAAAAGCAAAGACAAACACACACATACACAACCTCCAAAAACAGGCCATTAAATTGTAGCAAGGCATATTATAAGTAGCCACTTCTTCTTTTCAAACGAAACATCATTAACTGAAACCAACCATAAAACCAACCAACCAAAAAACCAAGAAACCAAGAAACCAAGAAACCAACAAACAAACACTTAATGACAAGCAGATCCCAATAACCCCAAGTAAGTCAAACTTTAGGAAGGAGTCACATCAGGTCGCACTGATAACGTTTGTCACAGCTTCATTGACTTGAGTTAAGTGTCTATTCAAATAGAGCTTGACCCTCTCGTTACCCAACATGACGTTACCACCGCTTTTTCTTATGAACTCCTGGATCTGGTCATTGAACTCAAACTTCCAGCCAAAACTAACCAGGATGAACGAGGACACGATCATAACCAACAATGGCAACCAGAAAAACAACAGCATCTTGTCATTCTGGAAGTTCTTACGTTGGTTGAAGAACAGCTTCTGAAACTCAGACTCGTTTGGAACATCATCGTCTTCATGCTGATCGCCAATGTGGCTCGTCGTGGCCGTGGTCGTGGACGTGGATGAAGAGGATGCAACAGATTCGTTAGCTGAAGAGACTGCAGCTGAAGTAATAGTAGGCTTGGATGGAAATAGATCGTCATACCTAGGCAAATCCTCCTGAACAAAGCTTCTCACTTTGCTCCACAGTGATCTATCTTGTGCGGGATCCTCCATGGTAGCTGGCTCAGGTGGCCGGGTATCTCTATTCACTTCTTCACGCGCCGCAAGACGGTCAACCATATCATCATTGTAATCCCACTCGCTCTCCTCATCGCTAGCCTCAATGTTGTCCTCATCCAGATCACTTTCATCGTCTGTTTCATCACCAGAGGTTATATTGTCGTTGGTCAATCTCGAAACATGTTGACCACCAGTCCATTCACTATCTTCAACAGAAAAGATAGAGGAGGAAATACTTGAACTGGAGTACTTTCTAGACATATCCGTAGAGTGGAATGCCTTGAACAGATCCAACACATTAGCGTCAGCGACATCTTCTGGGGTGCATCCATTGTCCGCCTTGACAAAAGCGTACGCTTTACAGTTGAATAGGAGTTCGATTGACTTTCTGTCGCCCTTAATACTGGCGTAGTGCAGAGGAGTGAATCCACTGACATCTCTCAGGTCAACTCTGGCACCCTTCTGAAGTAAAGAAGAAAGCAACTTGTAGTAACCCTTCAAACAGGACAAATGAAGCAAAGTTTGACCTTCAGAGGTGCAGATAGACAAGTTTGGATTGGTTGGTAATAGATTAATAACCTGTAGGATCAACTCCTCATCATTACCAGTTGCCGTAAGTTCACAGAAGGAAGCACCAGGAACAGAACCTCCAAAGTTAGCCTGACCAGAGGCATCGCCAGTGCCATCAGAGCCGACAATTTTTCTGGCAATGTTTCTAGCATCTTCCAACTTACCATTCATCTTCAACCCAACAATTTGCAAAGCCAACTCAATCATTTGTCTGTCAGTATCATCTAGGTAAGTAAAGACAGCACCTCTAGTATCTGCTGACGATATTCCTGCTAGTTCTGGATCTTCAATGCTGACCACAACCTGGCCCGGCTGGGCAGCTGGTGGGAGGTAAGTGACGATAGTGGAGTCACTCCAACACTGGGTGGACAAAGCTTTGTTGGTACCGAATTTCACATTCAAACCTTGCTTGAAGTTTGCACCAAGAAGAGTCACTTCAATACCTCCTCTCAGTGGACCTTGTGCTGGGATAACTCTCTGAATGATTGGAGCTGTGGAGCTGATACTTGGAACTCTGTTCTGTGATGCGAGACTGGTGGAGCTGTTATGGGTAGAGAATTGTAAACCGCCATTTGGATGGAGCTGCTGAAGTGTTGTTGCAGAAGGCTTTCTCTGGGGAGTGATTGAAAACCCATCCGACAGTTCTGGAGACCACGTTCTTTTTCTCTTGAACACTCTGGAGTCTGAGGTGTGTGGCTCTGAAGAATCATCATCAAATGATGTTGGTGACAGAGGTTTTGCAACTGTGTTGGTATCACTATTTGCAACAGATGCACTGCACACTTCATCTGAGTTCTTCTTTCTGTCCATGATCATTATAGGTGCAGACAAGTGCTTAGCCAAAATCTCATCTTTAGAGTTCTTCAAAATAAACAACAGTTTAAAACCCTTTTGCTCCTGATGATGACGGCAGTAACAAACGATTCTCGCCAACAAAGTGTGCTGTGCGCTGGTTGTTGCTGGTGTCGTTGCTGGGAATGAAAACACCTCCTTAGAATTGAATATTATGGCTCTCTTGACTGACTCAAGGGACCAGTTTGTATTATCAACTGCGCCTGCCTTTCTTCTGGAGGCTCTCTTCTGTTCTCTTCTGATACATCTGATACAAATGTTACACGGCTTCAATGTTGAAGCCGTCAGAACAAAAGTCTCCAATTTCAAAACGTTAGCCTTGACTTCATCACTCAATGGGGAGCTTAGACAAAGTTTGTTCTTAGCAATTGTATCACCTGGTAAGTGTACCAAAGACTGTGGAGGCGGTGGGGAAACAGAGAGGTTCAGTTTGATCTGTGTCTCTACTCTTGAGTAACTTGGCAAGTTGTCTGCCTGCATCTTATATGGCAACGAAGACTCATCGACTTCAAGGTAATGTTTAGGGAACTCATTGTTGAACTGTGGAGTGGATTCACAGCCAAACTTCAACTGGGACAAGATGCTTCTTGCATTTTCGAAACTGGCTGAATAACCTGGGTCAATTGAGTTTGGCGTGTGGAAGATATCAGTCTTGGGTGATGTGTTTGTATCCAGTGAGACTGGGGTCGCGGCTTCCACTTCGTCCTGTGGACTGAACCCATTCTTGTCCATAGGATGACCCATACCAAGAACATCAAAAGAAGGGTTGTTGTTAGTGTTGGAATCACCAACACTGTCGTTGATAGTGTTCGTGTTCGTATTGGTGGCATCCTGGTTGAAGATCAAAAAGTCATTCTTGTTAATCTCATCAGTCAGGAAGTTGTTGAACATATCCTCATCATGAGTAGCAACCGAGCCTAGAGGATCAGTTGAGAGCAGTGCCTGTTGGGACCCTTCTAGGTCGGGTTGTTGCTGTTGCTGTTGCTGCTGATCTGGCGGCGGCTGCTGCAGAGGGGCTTGATCATCGTAGAAGCGCTTGTCCAAGAACTCATCGAGTATGTCCAGGTCGTGGTCTTGGACGGTGCTGGAATCCGTCTCAAGGCCAAACATGGGCTGCTGCTCCATTTTGATGGTGGGCATGGTTGGCGGCAGAGTTTGTTCTGAGTGAGCTTTTTGTGACGTCGGTTGTTTGTTTGTTATTTCGTGGCTTCCTGTTTGGCTTTCATTTTTTTTCTTCTTTTTTTCTCTCATAGTCGCGAGAGAGAAAAGAGCGGGGCAACAAACAAACAGGGGGCTTTGGAGTTACCCTACGTAATCTAGCGAATTTGCCCCTCTCTTCGTCTATCACCTTGGAGAAAACCGGGTAACTATTTATATAACTGATGGTTTACTTTAGCTTGATTCGGCAGTGGTGACGATATTATATACAGGTCACCTACCGCCGCTATCCATTGTTATCCATCAGATTTTATTCGCTACAGCGCGATATTTTACCGGATAGTACCGTTTAATGTCTTTGTTATTGTCTTTGTTATTGTTATTGTTGGTGGTCATGTGACTCAACTCCTGGTCTTGGACTGTGTACAGTAATTACATTTCATTTTCTTTTTCCCCATGACTCAGCTGTGATTACCACAATGTGTTGTAACAGTTTGGAGCTGATCCAGCTGAACAAATTATTTCAAACAGAACAACACCTTTAATATTCCTTTACATTGTTAACTTTTTTTTTTTTTTTTTTTTTTTTTTTTTTTTTTTTTT
>PPLY02000004.1:0-41916 GCA_003706665.2 Barnettozyma hawaiiensis | reverse complement strand
ACTGCCGAAGACATGGCTCCAGAGTTCGAAAAGTAAGTAAGCAAAGAATATGTCTAGTTGTTCTCATTTTATTTGTTTTGTTTTGCTTTGTTTTTGTTTATGCTGCTTCTGTTACTTGATCTTGATACCCTTTTCCTTCCTTTCCTTTCGTTTCCTTTCGTTTCCTTTCCTTCCCTTTCCTTTCCTTTCCTATCCTTTTTTTGTTTTGATACCTTTTTGTTTTGTTGTATAGAGAACTAATTAGACTCAGACCACATCCATGTCAAAAGTCCAATTTTCCCCCACACCACACACATCATCACCATTATCATCATCACAATGATTCATGGCATTTACCTTTCACTGATGTCATTTTCAGAATATGCATTTCCAAAGATCAACCCCCTTTTTTTTTTTTTTTTTCAACAACAACAGAAAAGAAACAGTTCCAAACAACTACATGCTCCCAAGATAGCACAGTTTTATTAACATACATCTATTCAAGATTTGGTAGAATCGTTGGCATTCAACAACCACCATCCAAGACCCCAGATAGCGCACCATATGCGTTTGTCGAATACGAAGAGCTTAAGGATGCTGAAGCGGCACTCGAATTGAACAACAAGCCATTTGCCCTTGATGAGACTTGCAACTTGAAGGTTGAGTGGGCGAAGTCTGAGCCACGTCCGGCTGGTTCTGGTAGAAGATTTGGCGGCGGCAGTGGTAGAAGAGGAGGTCCTCCAAGGGGCTATGGCTACGGCGGTGGTGGCCCAAGAGGAGGTTACTACGATGATCCAAGAGGCGGCTACTACGATGCCCCACCAAGAGGCTACTATGATGACTATGGATACTATGGCCGTGACCCTTATGGCCCTCCACCACCACGAGGCTACGGGCGTCCACCAAGAGGTAGAGACTATGACAGCGGTCCAAGAGGTTACAGAGAACCTCCTCCTTACCCACAAAGAAGAGACGAGTACCCACCAAGAAGAGACGACAGAGACAGAAGAGACGACAGAAGAGACGACAGAAGAGACGATAGAAGAGAACGAGATGACAGAAGAGAAAGGGACGACAGAAGAGATGACAGAAGAGAAAGAGATGACGACAGAAGAGACGACGATGACAGACGCTTTGATGACAGAGGTCGTGATGATGCCACCACCTCCACCACCAGCAGACTCGAAGGCAGGGAGTACGACAGCAGACCAATCTCCAGATCAAGATCTCCAAGAAGAGACTAGGAAAAAAGATTAATTTTCTCTTGTATAGAAGTACGTAACAATCCCTCTGTGTATTTTCCTCCAGGCGACGACGACAGCGACGACGACTGAAACGTAGCGTACTCTTTGTCCACACAGTTCAAAAAGAGAGCAGATGCTAAAACCAAAAAAATATGGAGCCCCGCCAGATCGACACAATTTTTCTTTTGCCATGCTTGCCTCGGCAAAGCTCGACCTGAGGCCATTTCCCAGCTGGAGAACTTTGGGGGGCAACTGGACCCAGTGACCTTTCCTCCTCCTTCTACAATTCCATGATGGGCATATAAGATTTCCGGTTGTTCTTCTGGGCGTGCGCGGCAGCAGCGGCTCCTCTAGGCAGGGGTCCCTCTTTTGACAGCCTGTCTTAGCTATATAAATCCTTGATCAAATCCACCCCACACCAACACCCGCACTACTATAGATATCTATTTATACCAATCTGGAAGTATAAGAATGAATTCATCTGAGGAGAAGTGCAGTCTGCAAATGGTATCCAGTGAGAGTGGCACACCCGGCGGCTCTACAATTGAGGAGTACTCGCCTGATCCGCTGCTCACGGAGATGGAGAGAAACAACTTGTCCATGGAGGAGGTTGAGGTGAGCTCCATAGTATCCAGACAGCTATCTAGCGCTCTGACGCATCGATATGGCGGTGGCGGCGGCAGTGGTGAAGAAGAAGAGGAGGAGGAGGAGGAGGAGTCTGCTCACCAAGAAACAACAGATCTCCTCACAAAACACCCTCCAATAGGAATGAACAAGCCCTTCCCAAACCACTTCCCAGAAAAGGAACCCTACACAGTTTCATTCAACGGTCCCAAGGACCCAATTCATCCACATAACTGGCCATTGAAGAAAAAATTCATAATGTGCTCCATTATGGCGTACAACACTGCATCCATAGCCTTCTCATCATCGATTTTCTCCACTGCCATTGGTGAGATATCACGCCAGTTCGATGTAAGCACAGTGGTTGCATCATTGGGAGTTTCATTATACGTGCTGGGGTTTGCCACAGGACCCGTCATATGGGCGCCCCTATCAGAGTTGTTTGGTCGTAAGGTGATACTAGTGTTCAGCATTTTGGGATTCACTCTGTTCCAGTTTTCCTGCGCCACTGCCAAAGATTTGCAAACGGTGATGATATCGAGAGGATTTGGAGGCATCTTTGGATCTGCTCCACTAGTGGTGGTGCCCGCAGCATTTGCTGACATCTTTGATAGTATCGAGAGAGGAATCGCTGTACCGTTGTTCACTGCGAATGTCTTTGCTATGCCCCTGCTGTCTCCGATTGTTGGTGCCTTTATTGTGAACAGCTCTACTCTAGACTGGCGGTGGACACAGTACATTACAGGGATCATGGGATGCCTTGGCTTAGTGTCGCTATTTTTTTTAGAGGAGACCCACCACCCTATAATACTAGTGAAGAAGGCCAAGGAGATCAAGGAACGGACTGGGAATTGGCTCATTCACGCACCACATCAAGAGTTTAATCTATCTATCAAGGATATTATTGAAAAAACCTTGACCAGGCCCATGGTGATGATCATACGTGAACCAATTATCCTCTTCATATCGATCTACAATGCATTCATCTATGGAATTCTTTACATGCTGTTGTCCGCCTATCCAATTATTTTTGCAACGGGGTACAAGATGAAAGGCGGCGTCGCCTTCTTGCCTTACCTTTCAATTGTAGTTGGTATGCTTTTCGGTGGTGCCTGGTGTATCTACCTCAATGGAAAGTATCTCAAAGCGGTGGAGCAAAATGACGGTAAGCCTGTCCCTGAAGCTAGACTCTACCCCGTATTTGCTGGCTCAGTTGCCTTTCCTGTGGGGCTATTATGGTTAACATGGACAGGCAACTATCCTGAAAAGATTCACTGGATTGTCCCCGCCCTGGCTGGGATATTTATTGGATTTGGGCTCTTGACTATCTTCAATGCAACAATCAGTTACATCATTGACTCCTATCTGATTTTTGCTGCATCTGCGCTGGCCGCAAACACTTTCCTGAGATCAGGAACTGCGTGTGCTTTCCCTTTGTTCTCACCTATCATGTTCAAGCAGATGGGTACAAATTGGGCTGGATTGCTGCTGGGATGTGTTGGTATTGCTTTGATACCTGTGCCTATCTTGTTCTTTATCTATGGAGAGAGAATTAGAGCCAAATCAAAATGGGCAATAGTGCTATAGATTATCATCCAATTACCGCAACACAGATTAATCCACCAAACTCTGTCCGTAGTGATATGGGAGGGGGTCGTTTCTTACAAAAAAAAAGAGTAGATAGTACCACCTATGGCAGCACATACTTGTATATATGTCTGTATACTGCGCTGTTAACACGCCTGATACGAATCCAGTAGGGTATCATTGTAACGGAGGTATTGCCCATTGATATCATCACCAAATCCTTTTGTAGCCAAGTTCGCATACACACTGGCAGGAACTTCTGGTTCCAGAAGCTCGTGATTGGATTTCAAATCGGTGAATCTCTTGAGTGTCTCTGGTGTCATGTTTTTACCAAACTTGTCCCTGATGTCCTCCTGCATCCCGGTATCTACAACACCAGGGGCCACTGAAACAGCTGAAATTTGGGACTCCTCAGTTGTTAATTGCAGTATGAACTGATTGAGAGCAGCCTTGGAAGCTGCATAGGCACCCCAACCGTAGTAGCCTTTAGTAGATGCACCTGAAGATACCGCAACCACTCTGCCCTTCGTCTTCTTCAAGTGCGGCAGGGCTAACGATACCAATGAAACAACAGAGAAGAAGTTAATATCGAAGAGGCTTTTCCAATCATCCAAATTGACCAGCTCGATCCTATCAACTGGATCCAAGACACCTGCATTTGCAATGATGGCATCAATCTGGCCAAACTTCTCTAAAGATTTCGCCACAATCTGTTGAGGTAGCACAGCATCTGAAAGATCACCAACTATAGTCGCTACCCTCTCTTCTCCATATTTGATTATCAAGTTTCTCAATGGCTCTTCACTACGAGCAACGGCAAGAACACTGTTGCTCTTGTCCTTAAGCAAGATATCCACAATGGCTGCGCCAATTCCTGACCAGCTGGTTAGTATTTCAATGGTCGGCTATTCCAATAAACGGACACTCACCTCTCGATGCACCTGTAACTATGATGACTGCCATTCTCTCTCTTTATCTCTATATCTCTTTCGATCGATTGGATTCTTGTACTGGGTGCTGGAGTGTAGCGTGCAAGCATCTTTTTAGGAGGGGGGAGGGGCACCGGGGCAGCTCTCAAGGTCAAAAGGAACTTGTCACTCTTCAGAATGAGTTACCCGGTGTTTAGAATCGCGAAAAAATAAATCAGAGTAGTTTTGGTTTTTTTATAATCTACAAAAACAAATCAAAACACACACAAAAGCCAACAAACAAACACAAACACAGACACAAAAAGCTCTTACGGCCAGTTTGTTTCGTGATGGAGAGAAGTGAGTGAAGTTTCTAAATCTGTTTTAGTTTATTGCCTCATAGGATCATTCACTGACAACAACTAAAGTCAACCCTGAATGGGCAAAAGGTGTCCCTTGTCGGAACATCACCATCCACGGCTATTGTAAATACGAAGGGAAAGGCTGTTCGTTCAGTCATGAAGATGGCAGCGGCAAGAAATCAGCTGTCGCTGCCACAACCAATAGTGTGAATGATCTCAAGAACCTCACAGTTTCTGATTCTAGTTTGCCGCGTCTGAATGCCAGTACCTCTGCTTCTGCCACCAACACAACAACAACAATCGACAGCCCATTGGCGGCACCTGAGCCGACAAGGAAGAAGTTTAACGCTTCAACTGCCAGTTTCACGCCATCGTCATACCTCTCTAAACGTGTTGGGTCTCCAAAACTAGGAGATCTGCCGTCTTTTATTCCATCATCTGCCCTCGAATCCTCCAGCAACGACCAGTCATCGTTGAGCAGAGCGTTCAACCCTGATAGTCCTGCTTTCAAGCCCTCTGTACAGACATCCCCACAGATGCACAATCCATATCTCCAAGATCAACAACAAGAACCACTGCAGATACCTCAGTTCAATCCATACGCACAGTCGAATGACCAATTAGGAATGTTTCCTGGAAGCAGTCAGTATGTCTTGCAGCAGCAACAGGCTCCTCCTCCCCCACCGCCGCCTCAACAACCACAGTTTCAGACAGGACCTCCCCCACCACCACAACAGTCGTTTCCATTGCAGTACCATCTCTACGCTCCTGTTCCTCCACCGCACATGCAGGCTCCGTTGAAAGGTAATGAGGAGAATGCTATGAGTTTGTTCATTCCAAACCAGTTGAGAGAGACCCTGACTTTGAAAAATGAGGATACGCTTAGAGTTCTACCGCATTCCAACCTTCCGGAATTTGTCGATGTGTACTATGACCTCTACCCATTGGACAAAACCCTTGATAAGAACGAGAAAAACTATGGGTACACGAACAGTCTGTTCAAGGCATATTCAAACATGGATGGACACGTTTACACACTGAGACGTATTGAGCATGTACAGATTTCCAAAGATATGAGTGTTGCTACAATCAACCGTTGGAAAGGTATTCACAATGCTAATGTTGCAAGAGTTGCAGATGCCTTCACGACGAGGGCATTTGGTGACTGTTCCTTGATTATTGTTTACGATTTCTATCCTTCAGCCAAGACCCTTGATGAATTGTATGTGAATCCAATTTTTGGGAAGTTAGAACCCGTGACGAATGACTTGTTATGGACGTATCTTGTCCAGATATCCATGGCATTGGCTGCCCTCCATGGTAAGAAACTGGCGGCAAGATCGGTGTCATTACAGAAGGTTATTCTCACAAGTAAGAATAGGGTACGTCTCTCAGATGTTGGTGCAGCTGACATTTTGCAGTACAATGAGAATCAGACAGCTGATGATTTGGTCAAACTACAGGAACAAGATTTGGCACAATTGGGGAAGCTGATATTACAGTTGGCATCCATCAAAGCAACCAGTGCAGTGAAGCTACTCCCTGATCTTGAACTTGTGGAAAAACTCGAAATTCTTGACCCAGAACTACAGAGCGCATTGAGGTATCTCTTGACTGCAGACTCCTCCTCCTCCCCTACAACACCCCACACCATCTCTGAATTTCACACAATCATTGCATCAAGACTCTTCAAAGAATTCAACAAGGTCCAGAACAATGCTGACTTTTACGAGTCCCAACTCACCAGAGAGCTTGAGAATTCAAGACTCGTGCGTCTTATGTCCAAGATCAACTTTATTGTTGGGCGTCAGGATCTTGCATCATCACTTGCTCCCCCTGGTGACAAGTATCCCGTCACTTTGTTTCAGCATTATGTGTTTCATCAGGTGGATGAGCAAGGAAAGCCTGTGCTGGATTTGTCACATGTCTTGAGGTGTCTGAACAAGTTGGATGTTGGAGTAGAGGAGAAAATTCTACTCGTTTCTCCCGATGAACAGAACTGTCTCATTGTGTCATATAGGGAAATGAAAGATCTTGTCGCAAGAACTTTCTCTGAGCTGATGAAAGAGAGTAATCAATGAGAATGATAATTTCTGTTGTTTTGGTTTTTCTTTTTGGTGTTAGGTCCTGAAGAATGGATTAATGATTGAGATGGTTGATATGTAGCTGGTCTAATACACTGATGTGTTAAAAGTCGAAGTTAATCAATGTACGATAATTGAAGGTAACTACGTATAATGGATACGAAACAAACTCGAACAACGTCTGGAACCCTCCCTTTGTAAGTCTCACCACTATAAAAGAAAAATATAAGTCAACATCCATCCTTAAAAAAAAAGTCAGCTTCCAGATTGTAAACCACTTGGAGCCTACAAGCGATCATAGCCGCTGATCTGAAAGTAAACTGGATTGATTAATCAGTTTGGTGACTCTTTTCATCCGTTTACACACTCTCAACATTTATACACACACTGACTGACTGACTGACTGAAACGGCGACGACAACGACGACTACGAATCAGACACAATCCGATCATGTCGTCTCATTTTAGTGACGCTGTTCCTAGCACGTCTTCTTCCTCCTCATCACACTTACTGGATGTGCCTCTGCCAGTAGTGCCAGCACCTTTGCTCTCTCAACATGAGCAACAACAGCAGCTTGAACAGGCACCGCCGCCGCAACAGCAACCATTCATAACAGGGCCTGTGCCCTTATTAACACCACAAACATACCTTGTTCCTCCACAACAGCAACTACAACAGCAACAACCTCAAGTTGTGACAAGCAGTGCCACTGTAAATACCCCTGCTCCAACTGCTGAACCGATGCTGTCAGATCATTATATGATGTTGGACTATCTTGGAATAAAGAGAAAGAAGGATGTTTACGTGGACCGCACCGACACTGACCAGAGTCCCACCCAAGAAGCACCAGTTTGCGATCTAGAGGCCATCAAGACTTATTATCCAACTACAAAGGAGTTCATCGATCCCTACAAGTACTTGAGCTCTATCTACGCTGAAAATGCGCATATTGGTGCGGTAAAGATTGTACCTCCTGGTACGTTCAACCCAGATTTGGCCCTTGACCTGGGAAAGTTCAAGTTCAGTGCTGTCAAGCAGAATCTGAAAACTTCATCACTGGATAATGAGGAGAAGGTGAAGCTGTATAGAGATCTGCTCAAATTCCACCATGACAATGGCACACCAATTTACAGATTGCCCTCTATTGACAAGAAAGTTGTTGATTTGTTCAAGCTGAGAAATTCAGTGAGATCGAAGGGTGGTTTTGAATCTGTATGTAAGAGAAAGCTATGGGCTCAGATTGGGAGGGAGCTTGGATACACCGGGAGAATCATGACTTCGCTCTCTTCATCGCTAAAACTTTCATATACTAGAATCCTTTTGAAGTTTGAGAAGCACGTCCTCGATATGGAGGAGGGAGAAGAGAGAAACACCAAATCCGAGGAGTCAACATCATCTGACACACCCAATGAAGACAATAAGAGAAAGCTGAAAGACTCCTCATCCAAGTCAGAATCTCTGGAGAAGAAGCAAAGACTTATTCTTGAGGCTCCATTTATAGTCAATTCTAGACAACTATTCCACAGACCAAAGGACATTCTTAAAGCCAAGGGCTTCAAGACGAATTTTGACACTTTCACTGAGCTGAGACAGGGCATAACACACATGGACTCATCCACATACCCATTCTATGACTCCAATTATTGGCACAAGGGACTTGAAGTCATAGATGAGCCTTATCCAGCGATTGATATGACTAGGTCATACAGCTTTGCACAGTTTTATGACATACATTACAAAAATAATAAGACCCTCTTGGACTCTGCTAAGGGCAATGATCCTAAGCTTGTGGATGAGTTTTGGAGAATCATGGGTGACAATGATCCTTTCAATGTCGAGACTGCCAGGTTCTTGCCTTCAAGCATTTACGGCTCTGGGTTTCCAACGTCTACAACCCCCGGTGCCAAAATGGAGGATGTTAACAGCCCATGGAACTTGCATAACTTACCTTTGAGTGAGCATGGAGTATTGAGATACCTGCAATCAGACAATGACTCCATATCAAAGCCCATGATGACAGTCAGTATGCTTCACAGTGTCTCATCATGGGGTGTAGAGGACCATTTCCTCTATTCTGCTGATTATCATCATTTGGGATCCAATAAGATGTGGTATTTTATTAGTCCTGAATCTCGTGAGAAGTTTGAAGCGTTTGTTGCGAAGAAGGTGGAGGAACGCAAATTACAATCTGAGAACCAGATATCCATTGAAGAATACTCGAATGAGCCAATCATGGTTGATGTGTTTGAAGGTTTAAAGCAAGACGGGAATGACAAAAGATTTGGAGCAACAAATCCAAAGTTTGAGAAGTTGTATGACCACAGTATGACTCCCCAACCACCACACATTAATTCCAATCTATTCATCAAACCTTCTGTCTTGAAAGAAGAAGGAATCGATGTCCGCTACATTATTCAAAAACCAGGTGAGTTTATCTTCAAGTTTCCAGAGACTTACAGTGCTACTGTGTCTCTTGGTGGTTCCTTGACTGAGAGCGTCAATTTTGCTCCTCTTGAATGGTTGGGCCATGCCATGAAAGCCCATGACTGGTATTCTCAGAAATTGATACTGCCAAACTTCTCTTACTTCCAGCTACTTGTCAGCATTATTGAAGACTCTAAGGATGCTACTGTCTTGAAAATGGTTGAGAAGGATTTTTCCCAGTTTGTTGAGAACGAGTTGGCTAAGCGAAGCGAATTAAGATCAAACATTTCACATCTCAGGATGATTAACAACAAGTTTGATTACCTTTGTGATGATACTTTGAAGAACGAGTTCCCTACCAAGCTGGTGATTACTGATGGGGGTGATAATTTTATCATTGATTCTTCCCAGTTTCTGAGCAACTTGAACAGCAACAAGTTTGCAGATGATTATTTCAAAGGGTTTTCCAAGTTTGAGATGCATGTTTATTACTCTGATGACAAGTTAAAGACTCTGTCCAAGACGTTGATCACGTTCTCCCAGACTCCTGATGATTGGTCAAAGAGATATAGAGAGATCCTCGGATTGGATGCACAATCTGCTACTATTGCTATCGATAAACCGATTGAGAAGCCATTGTTGAAGAACTTGAAGTTATTGGTTGCTGATAGTGAAAGAATCAAAGGTGATATTTCAGATGCCAAGTTTTTGAAAGACTATCTTGAGAAAGAATCCATCTGGGTAGAACGAGCACAGGAGATTTTGGCTGCTAAACAGGCAAGCCGAATCAGAAACAGAAAGCAGTCAACAAGACTGGTACCAGCAGCCACCGCATCTTCTGAAAACAATGATGAAACGCAGAAGGATAAGTCACAACTGGAAGAGTTGGTTGAGAAGATCCCAGAGTTGCAATTCCAGACACCAGAGTTTGATCAGATTATGGATTTGGTTGAGGAAATTTCTGATTATACTTTTAACGTTGGAAATTTTTTGAAAGAAGACCATACGATGGAGGAGTTTTCAGATATGATTGAAGTGGGGAAGTCTTATGGTATAAAGTTGAAATCCGTTGATGCTCTAGAAAGAGTTGCTGCTAGAAGCAAAGTGATTAAAAGATATAACAGCATCATGTCTCAATCTGGGGAGAAACTACTGTCCTCTTTCATTGCATTGTTGAATGAGGCTTATGATGTTTGCAGCAGTGAAGATATGGAAATGATTAAAAACTTGCAAGATCAAGTCAAAATTGGGAAGTACTTTACCTTGAGGATTCACCACGAGTTATCTAATCGCTCTACCCTAAGTATATACAAGGTTGATGAGTTGTTAAAAGCTGTGAAGGAGTATCCAATAGAGCCCGAGACGGTTGAGTTACTTGAAGGTTTGAAGAATGGACACTCTGATGCCATTACAGCAAAGCAAGTCATGCTTGAACGTATCAAGACATTCAATAAGAACCACGACTATTTCTTAAAAGAGCGCCATCTAAAGAACTCTGGGTTACCATATGACACTCTTGTCTATGATTCGTTACTGAAAACTGTTGTTGGAGATTCAAATGACGTTAGAGCCAGTTATTCTGAAGTCCGCGAGATCATGGACAGATACGCTGAATTGGCTCAAAAAACCGAGATACCGGGCCCATTAGAGCATTACCTGAGAATGGTTGAGTACTGGTTGAGGGCTTGTAAGAAGCTTTTTGGTAAGTCGAATGCACCATTCAGTGTCCTGAAGGGTCATTTAGAGCTTTTATTGGAGAGGATTCTATATTCATTCAACCTGCAGGATGAATGGGTTGCTGATCTTCCCGAGGAAAAGCATTTGACGTACTGTATCTGTCGCCGCTCTGAAAGTGGTGTCATGATTGCATGCGAGAAGTGCAATGAATGGTATCATTGCAAGTGTTTGAAATTGGGCAGGGGTAAGACCAAAGACGTTGAGAACTTTATCTGTCCAGTTTGTGACTGCAGAGTTGAGATCCCAAGGGAGTACCATTGTCCAAGAGTGGAAGAGTTGGAGAAATTGTTGGACGAGGGCACAACACTTGACTTGCGTCCGGATGAACTAGGGTTGGTAAGACAGATTTATCAGACTGCTGTTGATTTCAGAGAGTATCTCCAGACTACTGCTCTTGCCAGGGATATAGATGGCAAGATTTCTTCAGAGATACCCTTGGAGAAGTTGAAGTTTTTGATGAGAAAGCTGGAGGGTTCCAGCGTCATGTTGGCTGAAGAGTACAATGAATTACGCCAGTTGATTTGGCAAAGGGATCCATGTTGTCCTGAAGCCCCGCCCTTAATTGAGAATAGCATGAAGACGAAGAGGTTGAGAAAGAAGAAGGAAGATGGTGGTACCACGACACCAACAGTTCCAGAAGCATCACCACCTGCAGAAGATTTGGCTGTTCCATCTCTTGCATTTACAAGTAATGATGATGTTGATACTGAGCCAGAGGACCAGCCAGAGGACGAGGTTGCTGGAAACAACAGCTACAACAACGACGATGAAGCCATAGCCAGTTGATAAGATGGGGGAGTAGTACTGATGCAGGCTGTCTGTTCCCCACCACCGCTCCCGTTGGGGAGGTGGCGGTCTTAAGTCCGACCGACCACCACCGGAGTTCGAAAAAAAAAATTTGGGGGGTTCCGCTGGGAGAGAAAAAAATGACGAAACATTTTGGGGTGGAGAAGATTTGGACAAACTTTTACCAGGCATATATATATCATCTTTACCTCTGGCAGCTGTCTGTTGAACAAGTTGAGATCAACTGAACTGAGCACCGCAGAACGCTACTACTATTTCACCTTTGGCAATGCTCAGAATCGGGATCTTGACACCACGGCTGGCACTACGAGGTACTTACCACCAGACTTCTGCTCACCGTTCTTTGCACATTTCGTCTAGTTGCAGTTTAACAGCCACCAGACTTACTAAACACAGTCACGGCAATGGAGGAGGACAGTCGTCATGCAGTCACGAGGAGGACCATGACCACGTTCATTTGAGAGAGTCAGAGACTGAGCAGAACGACTCGTACACTTTCGGAAAGATTTTGAAGCACGACCACGACCACAGCCATGGCCCAAACAAGTTGCTAGTGCTTGACCGGAAACAATTTTGGGAGAACCCAGGTGTCAGAATTACATGGGTTGGACTGTTGATCAACGTTGGAATGGCTACCGGTAAGTTTGTTGGTGGGTTGGTGTTTCATTCACAGGCCCTAATGGCCGACTCTGTCCATGCAATTAGTGACTTGGTGTCTGATCTCTTGACTTTGGGAACAGTGGGTCTTGCTGCTAGGGGCCCTAATACCGAGTTCCCTTACGGATACGGTAAGATTGAAACCGTCGGTTCCCTTGCTGTGTCATCCATCTTGACCATGGCTGGTTTATCGATTGGTTGGGCCTCCTTGGTTAACATTGTGGGTCCAGTGATACCTCACGCCATTATTGACACTTTGAATGCATATCATATCCACTTGCTATCTGCTGGTCATGGTCACAGTCACTCCCATGCCCACGATGTCACCGATGTCAATGCTGCCTGGATTGCCGGTGCCTCTATTGTGGCTAAGGAGTGGATCTTTAGAGCCACGTCCAAGGTTGCCAAACAGACCAACTCCAAGGTGCTTTTGGCCAACGCATGGCACCACAGAGTTGACTCTTTGACCTCTCTTGTTGCACTTGTCACTATCACTTCTGGCCATTTCTTGCACATCAGCTCCCTGGACGCCGTTGGAGGTTTGTTGGTCTCCGCCTTGGTTATCAAGGCTGGTTTCAAGGGTATTGTCATCGCCACCAACGAGCTGATTGATAGATCAGTTCCACAGAATGATGAGAGATACATTGAGATCGAGACGAAGCTCCAGGATGTGTTGTCCAAACTTTTATCCAACAACAATTCTAAGAAGAGCTACCAGCTCAAGCAGTTGGTGGTGTTGACATCTGGCCCAAATGTCCATGCCAAGGTTATCCTAGAGGCTCCACTTCAACGTTGGGACAATGTTTTGGACATTCATGAGTTTGAAATCGTGAGCCAGCACTTGAAGTCCCAGTTGATTTCTCAAGTGGACAACTTGAGAAGTGTGTCCATTGAATTCGTTGGTGAGAAGCAGCCAGCAGTGGAAGAGGAGACTGCTGAGAAAAAGGAGGAGGAAGATACAACCAAGGATGAGCCTGTTCAATCTCATACCCATACCGACGGTTCAGTCCACACTCACAAACATTAAAATTTTTTTGTATATATATATATATATACTTTTCTTTTGGGTTAGAGGCTAATATACATTCCAAGTGTTTCTATCTAAAAATTTATCACAAGGTGTTAACCCAGTTGTTTTGACCTGCTCTATTTCTGGCAATTTCAATAGCATAAAACTGAATTCTAACGACGAATATTGTGGTTTCTTGGCCGTACTCTTGGTCAGCCTGGATTCTCAACAAGGTACCAAAGTTGTAGTCCTCAATTTGGTTGAACTTCTCACAGAACTTTCTCCATTTCTCCTTCCCAGTCTTTGACTTCATATCCTCTTCGCTGATCTTGAAAGCGTACTGTGGGTCCTTGAATTCCTCGAAATCCTCGAGGAGTTGCTCATAAATATCATCGTCAAACTTGGTCAACTTCAACTTGGACCCTGGAATGGCTCTAAGAAGGTTCCAGTAGGTCTCTGCTTGGTGAACTGCCTTCACAGCAAATTGCTTCTCGATATCCTCCAAGTTCTCCGCCTGTTCTGGGTCAAATGCAGACATTATTTATTTGTTTCTTGCTCTTTATGAAAGTGAAACCACAGTGGCATCGGGGACATTGTGTTTTTTTTTCTTTATATATATGAGAGTGGGTCAAAATTACTTGATTCGATTCTCGAATCTTCGCGAACTATCCTATCATCAATCAACAAGCCAAAAAGAAACAGGAACAGCACATAGTTTTGGCACATAATGACCGTTGCTACTACTATCAGAACTGCTGGAATTCTGATAATTGGTGATGAGATTTTGAATGGCAAGATCCGAGACTCCAATTCTCACTTCTTTGCTAAAACGCTGTTTGAAAATGGTATTGAACTGAAGAAGGTGCTGGTGGTCGGTGACTACGAGGACGAGATTGTTGAAGCTGTTAGATACCTATGTTCGCACTACGATTTTGTTGTCACTTCAGGAGGAATTGGACCAACTCTGGACGATATCACGTACGAATCGCTTGCTAAAGCGTTTGACCTACCACTACGGCTACATCAAGAGACAGTTGGGAAGATGAAGAGACTGAGGAAAAAGGATGCTCCTGTACTGAACGAGGAGGAGCAGAGCGCACAACATCGGATGGCGATATTTCCCGATGGCTGCGAAGTGATCTTCCTCGATGATGAAATGTGGGTTCCTGTGGTTGGTGTCAATTCCCGTGTGTTTGTCCTTCCTGGAGTTCCTCAGTTGTTTGAGAAGTTGCTGCTACTACTACTGGACCACTTGGATTCCAGAATTGTCACAAACAAGGAGAACAAGTTTATCAGATACTTTGTTAGAACTACTCTCAGCGAGTCTCAAATCTCACCATTCCTGCTTCAATTACAATCTAAAGGAGATGGAAAGGAAGACATCAAAGTTGGTAGCTATCCACATATGGAACATGGTTTCAATACTGTGAGTATTTTGGGCAGATACAAGGACAATAACTTTATCAGATCCCTTGTTGGTGAAGCCGTTGTTCAATTGAACGGTGAAGAAATAGACTCTGAGACCGAGAGTAAGTACTCGGTGCGTTGAGATATGTCCCATTTTAGAAGTTTTCCTAATTAATCGATTTTTAATACCCGCCTGTCGGTCCGTATCGTCCCGATTTTGAATCCATTACGTAATTCAGAATGTTTTTTTTTTCTTTTTTTTTTTTTTTTTTTTTTGTCTGAGAGACAAAAATAACTCCAAATTCACTTCTCTTTCTTTCGCTGCTCTCTTTGCTCAAAAGCATCAAAAACAAAACAAAAGAAGTAGTGATCTTTCTGATACCCAAAACAACACAGAAGCAGCAACAACAGCAGTACATTCTTACCGACAGTGGAGTTCAATTTGTTTTACACACTCAGCTTATATACATACACAGCCACCATCACCAGAGATCACACCCACACCTTATAAATGAAGGTGCCATTTGTGTTCACACTGCTGCTCACGCAGTTTGCGTTATTCGCACAGGCCAAGAGACATCTCGTTGGTCAGTCGCTGGTGACATGTATGGAGGGTTCCCAGATTGCTGCAACATATTTTGACGTGGTGTTCAACCCTGATGACAAGTCAGTTCGTTTCACCTTTGATTTCACCTCTGAGATCAACGACTATATTTACGCAGATGTGGATATCTATGCCTACGGGTTCAAGATCATCTCTGAACGGGTGGATCTGTGCTCGATGAATTGGAGGCAGTTTTGTCCGTTGTATCCCGGCCAAGTTGAAATTGATTCCATTCAGTACCTTGATGAGGACCTCGTCAACCGGATTCCTGGGATAGCATACACTGTTCCTGACATTGATGCCTTTGCCAGGGTCAACATCAAAACATATTCAGGAGTCCCAGTTGGTTGCATCCAGGGATTTTTCACCAATGGTAAAACTGTGTCGCAAACTGGTATCAAATGGGCAACTGCTGTTATTGCTGGCCTGGGTCTTTTGGCCTCAGCTATTGCCTCAGCATTTGGTAATTCGAATGCTGCTTCACACATTAGTGCCAACGCCGTGTCTCTTTTCCTTTACTTCCAGTCTGTTGTCATTGTCGCAATGCAGAATGTCGACAGTGTCCCACCAATCGCCGCCTCCTGGGCTGAGAACTTGGCCTGGTCAATGGGGTTGATTAGAGTGCCATTCATGCAGAAGATTATCAGATGGTATGTCCAAGCCACCGGTGGTACCCCAACGCTATACCTGACCTCGAAAACCATCAACATTTTGGTTCAAAGATCTCTGTCTGTCGCAACCGATTTGCTAAAGAGAACTGTCAACTACTTAGAGAGAAGAGCCCAGCCAGTGGTTCTGTTCGGTAACGTTAACGTCCTGATCTTTAGAGGTATTCAAAGACTAGCATTCCAGGCCAACATTGAACTCACTGCCGTTGTTGCCACTGGTTTCACCTTCTTCATTATCTGTGCTTATGTCCTGGTCGCGCTTGTGTTTATCTTCAAGTATGGTTCAGAGGTTTTAATCAGAGCCGGCTGGATCAGAAACGACAGGTTCATTGACCTGAGACAGAATTGGAGAATTATCTTGAAAGGCTCACTGTCGAGATATGTCTTCATCGGCTTTACCCAGCTTGTGATTTTGTCCCTTTACGAATTTTACGTTCAGGACTCCCCGGCCATGATTGTGATGGCTGTTTTGTTCTTGCTCTTGGCTCTGATTGTCATTGGATGGGCTGCTTACAGAGTTGTTGGATTTGGTAACGCGTCTGTAAGAGACCACAAGAATCCTGCTGCAGTTTTGTACGGAAATCAACAGGTTTTGGACAAGTATGGATTCTTTTACACTATGTTCAACGCTAACTTTTACTGGTGGGGCGTGGTTGTTGTGGGCCATACACTGGTCAAGGGCATCTTTATCAGTTTGTGTCAGAGATCAGGGAAGACCCAAGCCATGGTTTTCTGGCTAATTGACATGGCGTACTTGGGTGTTTTGATCCATTACAAGCCGTATCTGAACACTCCAACCAATTGGCTGAACATCATGATCCAGCTGGTGATCACCATCAATTCCTTCATCTTTACATTCTTCTCTAACATTTATGGACAGCCAGGTCAAGCCTCATCTATTCTTGCCTGGGTCTTTTTCATTTTGAACGCTGCTTTCAGTTTAATCTTGCTGGTTTTGATTCTGGCATTCTGTGGATTCCTGATCTTTTCCAAGAACCCAGATACCAGATTCAAGCCTGCGACAGATGACAGAGCATCGTTCCAAAGACATAACAATGGCTATGGCAATGGTGTTGGTTTTGGTGGAGCTGCTGGTGGTCAAAAGGGAGCTGCCACTGAATTGTTTGCTCTTGGTTTGGTTGCAAAGGACCACCACGAGAACTGGCAATCTGAGATTCAAAACTTTAAGGAGATGAGCAAATCTTCTGACAACACTGCCTCATCCCACGAGCTGTATGATGACGAGGACAAGACCGTTCAGCTCGAGGATCACGAGAAGGAGACTTTTGCAGGAAAGATTGTGAGAAAGTTAACTGGTGGTAAATCCATGAAGAGATCGTTGAAATCGACGAGAAGCGCAGCGTCTCCAAGCCAGAGCAAGAGACTGTTGTCGGGCGCATCATACCTGGATCAGGATAATGCCAGTGCCGACAACACCAATACCAATGGTAACGGTGAGGATGACGATGATGAACACGGTGACGAGTTTTCCTTTGCAAAGAACGAGGTGTTTGAGAATGCGCTGAATACCACCCACAGAAAGGACAGCAGCATCTCATCATTTTCCAATACCAATAACGTGGCCACCACCAATGACTTCATTGGAGGTAACAACGCTGCTGCTGGTGCTAACCAAAGACGTTCAAGAATATTGAAGGGGTTTGGTGATGATGATGATCATGATGATGATGAGGTAGACTTTACCTATGACAAATTTTGAGAAGTGCTATCTTTTTGGGTTGTGGTATGTGTCGAATGTGATGATGTATATTTGGTTTTTGGTATATTACTGTTCATATGAAGTATTTGCTTGGAGAACAAGGGTGGTTTCATTGAACTTTTACAATAGTAGGTGTATATTTAGTTTCATAGATTGTTATGTTATGTTTGGTTATGTTATGTTATGTTATGATATGTTCATTTAGTTGTAGAATATATATATATATTTGCTAACGGCAGATAGCTACTTATACTATAACTGGTATCGGTGATATCGGACGGAGTTCACCACGGAGGCAAGACGGGGCTCGGAGCTCGGTTAAAAGCCGCTGAAGCCGCGTCCGAGCTCCGGGAAAACCCAGCCAGCCAGCAAAATGGCAAAAGGAAAGCAAAGAAAGAAAAAAAGGTAAACAAAGAAATAAAGAAAGGAAGAAAGGAAAAGAACGAACTAACGAAAGAGGATCGATTCTCGTCAAATGTCTTCGGGCTCCACATACTTGGAGAGAAAGCTCTACGGCTGGTTCCAGAAACCTCATGAGCTGGTGCCGCGTACGATCGTGTTCAACCAGCAACTACCTCCTAACCTTGTGGACTCCAAGACACATTGGCCATCGCAGAAATTTGACAAGAACGAAATCAGAACCACCAAGTACACACCCTTCTCGTTCATTCCAAAGAATCTTTTCTTCCAATTCCACAATGTTGCAAATATTTACTTTCTGTTTCTGATCATTTTGGGAGCGTTTCAGATATTTGGTGTGGAGAACCCGGGTTTAGCAGCAGTGCCGTTGGTATTCATTGTCGTTATCACTGCTGTCAAGGATGCGTTTGAGGACTCACGGAGAACCATTTCAGACCTGGAGTTGAACAACAACCCAGTGACTGTTCTTCATGGCATCAGCAACCCCAATGTCAACGATGCCAATGTCTCGATCCGTTCCAGACTGCACAACTTTAACTCAACCATTTTTGTCAAGATGGTGCGGTTCTTTGCCAGTCTGGTTGGAAGGAAGGATAAAGTGCTTACAGGGGCCACAGTCCATGGTCGCAGAGAATCTATTGATACTGTGAGAACTGACATCAGAATGAGTTTGGACGGTGATGATGATAATGATGTTCCAAGTGACATTCTGGCACGAATGAACACCAATGCTACTCACAAGACGTACAAGGATTCCAAGATCAGATTCAGCAAGAAATCATGGAAGGATCTTAAAGTTGGAGATGTGGTCCGTATCCATAACAATGAGGAGTGTCCAGCTGACATTTTGATCCTATCCACTTCTGATGTCGACAACAAGTGCTTTGTCGAGACCAAAAACCTGGATGGTGAAACTAATCTAAAGTCAAGAAGGGGAATCAATGAAACGTATGGGATCAAAAGATCCCGTGATTTTGAGGATCTGTCTTTCTGCGTGGAGAGTGAAGCTCCAAACTTGAACATGTACACCTATCAGGGGTCGTTTGGATACACTGACGAAAATGGTGTCGACTCAAATGAACCAATCAACATTGAAAACCTCGCTTTGAGAGGCTGTACCATCAGAAACACAAGATGGGTCCTTGGATTTGTCATCTTTACAGGCCACGAGTCGAAAATCATGTTGAACTCGGGCGTGACGCCTACCAAGAAGTCCAGAATCTCCAAAGAGTTGAATTTGTCAGTCATTATCAACTTTGTCTTTCTGTTCTTTCTATGTCTTGTCTCTGCAATTCTTAACGGTGTGTTTTACGGGAGGTATGACACTTCGTTCAAGTCCTTTGAGTTCAAAGCTTATGGTTCAACTCCAGCCATCAACGGTCTCATCACCTTCTTTGTTGTGATGAATATCTACCAGGCCCTGGTTCCTATCTCCTTGTACATCACTGTTGAAATCATCAAGACTGCACAGGCATTCTTCATCTACTCAGACGTTGAGATGTACCATGCCGAACTGGACTACCCATGTACACCGAAATCCTGGAACATTTCTGACGATTTGGGCCAAATTGAGTACATTTTCAGTGACAAGACGGGGACCCTGACACAGAATGTCATGGAGTTCAAGAAGGCGACTGTTGGAGGCAAGAAGTATGGATTAGCTTACACTGAGGCACAAGCAGGGATGGATAAGAGAAGAGGGGTCAATGTAGAGGAGGAGACCAAGATGTGGATTGACAAAATCGATCAAGATAAACAGGACATGATTACTGCGCTGTGCAAGTTCCCAGTTAATCCCCATTTTGATGAGAAGAGTCTCACTTTTATCTCGAGTGAGTTTGTCAAGGATATGGTTGATACCGATGACAGTGCTGGTGCCACTGTACAGAGCAGAGCGAATCGTGATTTCATGCTCTCACTTGCATTGTGCCATACTGTCTTGACTGAACCCCGTAAGGAGAACCCAGAGCTTCACGATTTCAACGCTGAATCCCCTGATGAAGCTGCTCTTGTCGGTGCAGCAAATGACGTGGGCTACACGTTCTTGAACAGAACAAGAGATGGTGGGTCCATTCTTGTCCATGGAAAGCGGTACGAATTTGAAGTTTTGAAGATTTTGGAGTTCAACTCGACAAGAAAGAGAATGAGCATCGTTGTGAGGTTTGAGAACCGTCTCAAGATCATTACCAAAGGTGCAGACTCTGTCATCTTTTCCCGTTTGGACCCTCAGAAGAACTCCAAAGAAGTACTGGTGGCAACCGCACGAGACTTGGAGGAGTTTGCCAGCGAGGGTTTGAGAACGCTTTGCATCGCATCTCGTGATATTACACAGGACGAATTTGACAGCTGGTCACGCACATATGACATGGCTGCTTCTACTTTAGGAGACCGTGAGGCGGAGATTGAAAAGGCATCCAATTTGATCGAGAAGGATTTCATTCTGCATGGTGGTTCAGCCATTGAGGACCGTTTACAGACTGGTGTTCCTGAAGCAATTGAAAAGTTGGGAAAGGCTGGTTTGAAGCTGTGGGTCTTGACAGGCGACAAGGTTGAGACTGCTATCAATATTGGGTTTTCTTGCAACTTGTTGGGTAATGACATGAGTTTACTTGTGATCAAATCCGAGAAGAAGGGTGATAATGAGGAGGATGAGAAGAGCTCTTCGAATGGTGACATTGATGCTAAATTAAGCAAGTATCTAGAAGAATTTGGAATGACGGGGTCTAAAGAAGAATTACTTCATGCCAAAAAGGATCACTCTATTCCCAACTCGAAGCACGCTGTTATTGTTGATGGAGCGTCGTTGACGAACATATTCACAGACGAGTCTTTGAAGAGGAAGTTTCTCCTACTGTGTAAACAGTGCGAATCTGTCCTGTGCTGTCGTGTCTCTCCAGCGCAGAAGGCAGCTGTAGTGAAACTTGTTAAGGACTCATTGGAAGTGATGACCTTGGCCATTGGTGATGGTGCCAATGACGTTGCCATGATTCAGATGGCTAATGTCGGCGTTGGTATTGTCGGTGAGGAAGGTCGCCAAGCGGCCATGTCGTCAGATTATGCGATTGGTCAGTTCAGGTTCCTCACGAGACTACTGCTGGTGCATGGGAGATGGGATTACAAACGTCTTGCTGAAGTTATTCCCTTGTTCTTTTACAAGAATGTTACTTTCACGCTGACATTGTTTTGGTTTGGAATCTACAACAACTTTGATGGATCCTATCTTATCCAGTACACCATCATCATGCTTTACAACCTGGCCTTTTCGTCGTTGTCAGTTATCTTTTTGGGTATCTTTGATCAAGATGTGTCGGACAAGGTGTCGTTGCAAGTTCCACAGTTGTATATGAGTGGTATTCTGAGACAAGAATGGTCTCAATGGAAGTTTCTGTGGTACATGGGCGATGGTGTCTATCAGTCGGTCATTGCGTTCTATTTCCCTGTCTTGATGTTTTACACGGGTGTGCTGTCAACCTACAATGGTTTGGACCTTGCCCACAGATTCTGGATTGGTACCATTGTCACACACATTTGTGTGTCTGCCGTGAACATTTACGTCCTGTTGAGGCAAAAGAGATGGGACTGGCTGTCACTCTTGATCAACCTTGTGTCTGTGCTCTTGCTGTTCTTCTGGGTTGGTATCTACACTCAATTTTTGAGCTCTTCGGAGTACTACAAGGCTGCTTCACAGATTTATGGGTCTTTGGGATTCTGGGTCTGCTACGTCAGTGGTACGATTGCGTGTCTGTTTCCTAGATTTGTTTTTAGCACGCTCAACACACTTTACAGACCAAGAGACATTGACATCATCAGAGAGTGTGTTGCCCGTGGAGACTTTGATGATTCCAGTAATGGGAATGGAGATGCATGGAGCGAGCAGGACAAGTTGGAGGCGTCGTCGTCATCCCAACAGCAAACCACCTCATCACCAGGACCTGCACCACCAAGAAGCAGCATACAGACAACACATGAAATCCCGGGACTCAGCCAAGCTGTCTCACTCGTTCAATCCTTCACCTCACAGCGTTCCTCATTAGATAGATAATCCGATATTTTGTTTTATACCCACATTTAATACTCGTCATTTTATTTGTACCCATATTTAATTAATACTCATCCTCGAAAGGAAAAAAAATATACCGGACGGGACGGGACATAAGTATATATATAAATATATAACAACATATGTCCATGGTACCCATAAAGAAACTGCAAAGGATCGATGCCTGCAAACACAAAAGACACAGTCCACAACGGTACTTCAAGCACTCTGACCTTGACTTGAGGATACACATCAAGGCCAGGACATCGTACATGGCAGCAATCAAGCGAGCCTCGAAGCTGTTGAAGAACCTGGCAAAGAAACAGCCAAAGGCTCAATACATCACAATAATGGGGATGGGAGCAGCTATACAGAAGACGTTGTCGGTGGGTCTCCATTTCCAGGCCGAGGAAGGCTCGAAAGTCGAAGTGTTTACAAAGTCTGTCGAAGTGCTCGATGAGTTTGAGTTTGACGAGGAGGAGAATGACAACTCGTATGTCAAGCGGAATGTCACTGCGGTGGAGGTTCAAATCTACAAGACACATGATCTGATATAGTGCCGAGGAGGCACCGCACTTGTGTGTTCCATTCGAGTTACGTATCGATGTTGCTTGCCGTTGTCTGCTCGAGCTTCTTGAGGCATGTGGTCTGGAGATACTCCAACTCGTCCAACTCGTTCTTAATCTTGTTCCTGTTCAGGTCTTTGAATAGATACAGTGCCCGTGTAGACACTTCGAGACACCTGCTGTAGTCTCTCTTGAAATAAAGCCGTTGGGCAAGATGCTCAATCAGTGCTCTATCGCTCTTCACCTCCGGTTTGATCCCGTCCAGGCTCAGCTCCTCCAGCCACGTTTCTGTGTTTACCACGGGCCCAGATGACTCGAACTGCCCCTTCTGTATCTGGTAGGCTTCTTCCGTCTGGCCCTTGCGCACTTTACCTTTAGCCTTGGTACCACTACCACCACCACCACCACCGCCAGTTGGCTTTATATCATTCGCCAGAGGCCTGTCGTTTGGGTGAAGCGCCGCTGATTCACCCAACTGCTCTGCTATCTGTTTTATCTCCACCTTTAATTCCTTCATTCTGAACAAGGTGTTTGTGATAATCCTTCGCAGCATGAACTGGTTGTTCTTGGTTGGGTTTTTTTTTCCAGCTCATCGCTAGACATACAAATATATATCTACATATATAAATACATATATATATATATGTATGGACGTCTACAATTCTAAGAAGGCAGCAACGCCGGCACCGACAATCGAGGAGTTTTCCATATAGTTCAGTCTCAAGCATCCTTTGAAGCTCGAATAGTGCTTGATGATCTTCGCCTGGTACAGCTCTGAATGAACCAAAAATGAGCCAATAAAGTTCACAACCACTGTCTCATCATCACGATCATCACCATCACGGTCAATATGTTTGATAAAGTGATTCAGTGCTCTGATCCCCAATGCCACAAAAATAGAAGCCCTCTCGAGAATAATGTCCACAATCTCATGAAGCAGCCTGATCTCTGCATTGGATAAATCCAATCCAAACTCAGTTGAAAGAGCACTTTTTCTTGACGAAATGTCCTTGATGTCTTCCAGAAGAGTGATGAGGGACCCGTGTACTCCATAAGGTGTTTCAAGAAAGGGTGGAGGGACCGACGACTTCACTGCGACCATACCAAGCGCAATCAAGTCCAGGATGACGAGTCGAAATAGCTCACAAATGTATCGAGAGGCACACAGAAACTCGAACGGCTGGAAGGGATTGACACTGTCGTTGTCATCTTGGGAGAGATGGTGAGCAGCATATTGTCTGTTCTTGTCAATCCATCTTGAATCAATCTTCGTATCGTAAACAGTTGGCCTGCTCAGCTTGCCAAAGAATCCCAATTCCGTATTGACCAGTTTGCTATCCAGCAGCTCAATGCATGCGTTTATACCAGTTCCGATGATTAAAGAGATGGTGGATCTGTGCAGTGGATCACCGTCTAAGCAACTGGCAAGATTGACAGCAATTGAATCGTTGATGATTGACACTTTATCCACGTCAATCCTGCCATCATCCAGCCTCTTGAACGCGTCTCGTATCAGTTGCGGTAATGACAATCCACTAATCTCTTTACTCAGTTTGAATCCTTTACCCATGCTTAAAATTTCATGCTGCGCATTCAATGGGAAAGACCAGGTGACTCCAACTCTCCAGAAACCACCTTGGCTAGCAGCAGCAGCAGTAGCAGCAGCAAGACTGCTCGATTTCCGTATAAGAATATCAAAGAACTCGAGATCAATTGTCTTCTCATCACCATCTTCTTCTTTCAAAAGCCACTCTTCTTGTCTCTCCACTCGCATCATAGCATCTGGCCGCACACTCATCACTGCAATTCTGATAGTGGATCCACCGACATCGAGACAAAGTATCAGAGGACACACTGTGCTTGTTTCATTATGAGGGCCAAACGAAGCAGCACAGGGAGTCTTGTAATCTGTCTTGATCATTGTGATTGACGACGACGACTTAAAACTCTCATAAAAGCACTCGAGGAGGTCCTGATAGACCAGGTTTTGCATATTTATGTCCATTGCAAAGGAACTCCGTAGCCCGGAGATAAACCCGGTAGTATCCTCCATTGATTGATCGTGATGGTATTTCTCACACAGTGCTGTGATCAATATGGGAGTGATATAGTCGAGGCAGAGTGATACAGTCGCGCGATAAAAGGTGCCTACTCTATGAATTCAAAAAAGTTTCCAAAAGTCATAATAAAACATCACCAAAAAAAAACATACACAACCCATTATACATATAACAAACCCAAATCACAGCCCAATTTCTTTCCTCTCCCCTTTGTAATATAACAGACCAGCCACATATCGTACCACTGCTCATTTCTTCTTACCAAATAGCCCTCTCTTCTTCTTTTTCTTGTCTGTCGATGCCGTTGCCGGGGCCTGGTATACACCTTGCTCAAACATATCGTCATTCGCAGCAGAGAAACTGTGGACTGGCTGCTGCTGCTGTCCGCCTTGACCATAACCATTATAAGACGAGCTGTTGTTATTGCCGTACGGGTTCCCTCCACCAATAGGAAACTGAGGGAAATCTTGACGCACACGGAATCCCAATGTATCAGTCTCTAAACGATCTCTGTACGAGTTGTCACCAGTGATAGCGTACTCGAAACTTCTAATCGTGTCCAGCGGTCTCTCGTCTCTCGCTCTCGTCGGGTTGGAAATATCAGGTCTCTGAATCTGTTTGCCAAACACATCATTAAGTCCCATAGTATTGGCTTGGTAGCTGTTTCTTTTCAAGCTGTCTCCCTGTTGATCCACTGCTGCGTTCTCAAAAGGCTGTTGCTCATTCACAGCAGAAAGAATTGGATCGTGCACCACTCCGGAGCGCATCTTGTAGTTCTTCATGTCATCCTTCGTGATGTTCACCTTGCCACCGGAACCACCTGAACGGTCAGATGCATTCGAACTCTTTCTGAATAGACCCATTGTGTTATAAAAGGAGTCTGATTTATATGATGTGGAGATCGGATCTATGTGTGTTTATATTTATATGCGATTCTGTATGTTCTGATGCTCTGATGCTCTGATGCTCTGATGCTCTGTGTAACTGTCTATATAGATCAAGGCGTAGTTTTTTTTGTTTTGAGTGCTTTTCTTTTAGCGGGTGGTGAATTTCCAAAAAAAGATTTTTTTTTTTTACTTTTTCCTTATTGTCATGGTTACGTTACGTTTGTGTGTCTCTACCATATTTTAGATTCAATGACCACGAATATTTCTCTTTTTGGAAACTTCTCCGGGACAGAATGTGAGTATTAATACTCTTATACTACTATGAGGTTGAACAGAGCAGTACAGGCGTGGTCTATCATTAATAATGCATTAAATAGGAACCAGTTATTATACAGTTTGATTAAGTGTTACAATAATCATGCAAAGACATCTTCCTGCTCAGCTTCTAAAGACATGCCATCATGTTCCAGCTCGTTGAATGAGATGAAGTGATTAGGGCGGTGTAACTCGTGGTAAAACTCAGTAGGAATATCAATCTTGAAATCATACTCCATTCCTTGGTGAAATCTAGTGCCCATAAAGGTGTAATTCCAGATATCAGTGCTTGGAGTTAAAAAGTTCCCCATAATGTTACTTGAGAGAATCAACTGTCCAGCTTCACCAAAATCTGGCTTGAACCCTTCAGGCGCAATGTCGATATTCTTGTTCTCGCGGCCCCATTTGTAACCCTCATCACTCAAACTGAAGCAGCTCAATGTCACTGATCCTGAAGTCAATGTCACTGCAAAGTCGGTGAGTTGTAGCAGATCCACGGTGGTGTCATCATCAAACAGTTTCGCGTGTGTGGAAACCTCCATCGCTGACATGTAGTTGAACTCCTGTGATTGGGTGTGGATCCAACCAAGCAGTTCCAGACCTCCTTCTGTCCACTCAGATTTAGCCAAGTTGGCAAGTGTCACTGTGTTCAGTGTACCTGTCTGAGGTGGGATTGCAATCGTTTTTATCTCCTTGATCTTGTCATTATCAGGTGGGGAAGATCCAAAGACAAATGCACCAATTTGGGTACGCGTGTCAGAAATCTGAATGAACTTTTTCAGAATGTTGTTGGGCATGATGTAAGTCGTCTTATCCTCGATAAAGTCATCAGACGAAACATAAATGTTCTTGGTTCTCATATGCAAGAGAGCGGCAGAAATGGCCAATTTACGCCATTCAGTCTTGGAGGAGAACGATTGCGATTCAAAGTTGCTTGAAACATGTGTGATGATCTCTTCACCTTGTGCATTTCTCACCTTGACCTTCATACCAGACAGTGCACTAGCTTCCTCATCCTTCTTGTCTTCGCCTTCAATCTTTGCAATATCTTGTCTCTGTGTTGAAGGATCCCTGATGTCCTGACCCAATATTAAATCTCTGATTTCAGACTGAGTCAAGGATGCAACATTGATGTTGTGCTTTTTACTGTAATCACTCAAAATCATATCACGAAGCTGGGTCTCCACTTCAACCCACTGGTCATCAGATAACGATGGCCAAAAGTGGTTCTCCTCAGTAATAAACGAGCCATCAGGATTGAGAATTAGCTTTGTACGCTGCTGGTTTACATCAAGGGCACGCAACAGTAAAATCATACGCGAAAATGCAGTGTATGAAGAAATGGTATTTAACCAATCATCAAAGAGATTCAACAAAGCCATCTGTGGTTCAGTTGCCTTCATCACCAGACCTTGCAGTTTGTCAATCTTCAACGCAGCATGGAAAGGCAAGCGCAGCTCTGATGGACGAATGGAAATATTGGGGAAATTTAGCATTTGTGCACCTAGAGGATCCATCATGGCCCTTCTGGTAACCAGTAATTGCTTCGGTTGCTCCTCCGCAGGGAAAGAGCGCACCAGTGCAGCAATCTCTTCAGCTGTTTTCCATTTTGCCAACTGTCCAAGACGCTTCTGGCCAGACCAGACAGATGTGTGGATAATCTTAAGGTAGAGCTGACCAGTCTTTGGATTCAAAATGAAAATTGCACCATTGATTGGCTTTGTGGTCAAATTACCCTCAACAGTTCTATGCACAGTGACACGATAGACATTAGTGTCGTCAATAAACAGCTGGAAATCATTGTTGAATAAATCAGCATAGTTGCTTGAGTTCAAAAAGGCTTGCTGTGGTTGTGCTTGATGGAGCTGAAGTGCCTTTCTAATACGTTCACGAAGAACGTAAAGAGATGGATTTGCTTTCATAATGGTCTTCATTGCATTTTGAACCAATGGTTTGAAACCAGGGAACCATGTGCCATAGGCATCGTACATGTTGTACGCCAAATCAATTGCGATCAAGACACCAGTTGGAGATGGGTACAGATCATCACTTGTATAATCCAAAAACTTGGCACGAACATAACGTGAAATGTCATGGGAATCATAGTCACCGTAACGCAGTTGAACATCAATCCAAAACTTGTCACTTGAAGCAACAGTCATGTCATCATTGCTGTCATGTAATAATGAAGGAGCACTGGATCCCCATCTGTAGGTACCATTCAATGTGATATCAGCAGTGGAGGAGTTCATCTTGTAAGACTTACGTGGATGAATCGCTTCCTTCTGAACAGATTCGATTTGCAAGACATCCATTTCACCATCCAAAACCTGGCATAAATCAAAGACAACACTCTCATGGATCTTTTGCCACAAATGTGCTCTGAAAATCTGAATCAGGGAAATCTTCAAAGTTGGAATCTTACCATGGAGGAAGATACCAGTCAGATCTAACTGAACCAAGAATCCAACGTAAACATTGGCACGGTTGATGGTTGGAGACCACCAAAGTGTGAAACGACGATTAGGAATCTGACTCAGACCAGATCTCTGGGCACTAGTTAACTTCTTGAACTTTAGAGAGTCTTCAAAACCAGACCCCTTCTCCCAAAACAAACCTTCCCATGAGTCAAACCCAGTCGCCTTGAACAAGGTATGTTCCAATATAGTCTCAATACCACCAAGAGCTTGGATAACATCGGTACGGTAGGCATTCAAATTCCAGAGTTTACCATCGTGATGGTTTGATGTCCACCAGAATGGATTAAATCTGGCCAAGGAGAACTGTTTGAACTCTCTTCTGAGACGATGACCCTTATCATAGGCCAACGTGTGGCGATCCTTCTGGAACAAGGTACTGATTCTTGGAATACCTCTATCCCATGACCCTTCAAGCTCTTCAAAGGCCAAACGACGGTTCTGCTGTTGAGCTTCTTGACGCTTGATTGCATAATCAGCCCAAACTCTTTGAGAATCCAAGAATTCATTCTCCCATGAGGTGATGTATCTAAAGATGGTTGGAATCATCTTCTCTTCAGCAAGAGTCATACCTGAGCGGAAATGTGTGATACCAGTGTCTGTTTGCTTTGACCAGTTTAGATCAGAGGCAGGAATCAAAATATGAGAAGCACTGAACATACCCAAACCACCCAGTTCCTTTGGAGTATAAAACACAGCTGGAGGGAAACGAGTTGGCATCTTGGAGTTCAAACCAGACTTCACACGGTTTTGAATCTTGGTCTCACATTTAACCAAAATGTCCAGCAATGGTTCAGTAGCCACCACAGCTTCCCTGAAATATGTAAAAAGTGAAAGTAACGCAGAGTTCCATTTACCAGCAACCTTCACAAAAGTAGTAGAGCCAGAAGACATTAAGATTTGACGAATTCGGTTGTGAAATTTGTCAACTTCATCTTCAGTCACTTGCAAGAATGCCTTCGCCGTCCTTTGCTTGGTATTGACATCAACAAGATCCCATACACCATCAGTGGAAGAATTTACTTCATCCATTCTTGATTTAGGCAGAATTCTAACCTCAAAGCCACACATAGAGAACAAGAGGTTTGGATTATCCTTTGAGTAAACCGAAGCAAGCGTGTCTTCCCATTGAATGGAAGAGAGAGCTCGTGGCACCCTACTTTGGATCTCCCAAAAGACTGCACGACCAAGGTTTACATCATGTCTCATCAATCTCATACGACTGTCTTTTGGCCAGCAGCGGCGGTTATTGTAGCCAACAATGTTCTCAAAGTTTGGATCTGGATTTTCAGATAAGAATGCTTGAATTAGCTCATGTGAGTCTTCTTCATCAAATCGAAAAAAGATGTGAATTTTGTCAATGTAACGGGAGTAGAGTCTTATTGGACTTGAAATCTCGTCATCCAGAGACTTGAACTGTAGAAACTCATTTGGTGATGACGGAGACCCAGCCAACTCAGTGGCTCTATCCAAACCAAGAATCAATAAGTCAATCGCCAAACCGTAGTATTGGAAAACAAATGATGAGAACTGCAGGCCTCGTATTAAACCATGCTTGTTAATATGGCTCATATCCTTGAAAGTCAAACTGATATTATTTTTGGCAATGATGTAGTCAGCAATATTGGAATCCATAACCAACCGCAATAGACGATTTAAAAGCGTCAGATCAACTTTTTCAGAAATTTTACCCAGTGTCGTCTCTAGCATCACATTAGATTGACCCTTGGAGGTATCCCAGACTTCGTTCAAATTGTTCACACCTTGACACCACTTGTAAACCAACAGCGGGGAAATCTCACCATCACTCGGTTTAATCCAGTTAGGAAACAAACCTCTCTTATCACCTTCATACCATAGGTACTGGTCCAAGTAGGCATCCACAATCTTCTCAAATGGGTCCACTTCATAAACAGGAGTGAGTTGTTGATATTGATCTAACATCTCAACATTGACCTCCTTGAAAGCCTTTCTTGTTAGGATAGTTCTCTTAATTCTGGTCAGGAATTCATGAGGATTTTCATACGCCTCTTCAATGAGAGCAATTTCTTCACGTTGAGAGGCATTCAAGCGCCCTTGAGCATTATAGGCATCCTTCAGGTTCTCCAAAGCCAAGATCAACAACTTGGTATCATGTTTGTAGCTGGCTGGAGGGAAGGGTATAGTCGAAAAATTTCTAGACTCAAACCAGCTAACCATCGTCTTGAAGATAGTTGTAGCTTCATGAGGTGAAATCTCAGGACCATCCTTCTCAATGTTCTTCTGGCGCTCTTGCTCGTTTCTAAACCAAAGTCTAGTCAATCTTCCCAAGTTCTTTTTAGCCACAGTCTTTTCGACAGTTGCACCACGTTTGATTCTCTCTCTGTTGTAGTGAGCAGATGATATCCATCCATCGGCCTTGGCCTTGATATAACGCTCAATGATTTTCACAATTGGTTCAGGCAATCCAGGAACCTTCCATGGAATATTGGCTTTCCAACATCTCCAAGCTTCAGTCAAATGCTGAAGAATAGTCTTGGCCTTGTTCTGTTTTATACCTTCAGGTATCATATCCAGTATGTCACCCATCACAGCAGCTCTAAGTTCCAAGTCATAATAGGCATCAGTTCTTTGCTTAGTAACAGTCTTTGCAACTTCATTAGAACGTCCTTCAAATTGTCTTGATAACAAGTTACCTAACCATCTCTCTAACAATGGGATGATACCTCTCAAGAAGAACAACCACACCCTCCATGCTGGTTGCCAGAATCCACAACCAGGTCCCTTACCAATGACATTGTTGAATTTGTAGTAGACTATGTGCTTCAAGTCCTTACATGCTCTGATCTGATGCATAACCTTGTACTTGTATCTGTAGATACCAGTCAGCTGGCCAAGATGATTCAGAATGTAGTAGATACCATCAGCCAACTGGAATGAGTCAACATTTCCCAGTCTGAACTGAACCTGTGCGTCAACAAGTAGCTTGACCATCTTCAAGATTTCTCTCATCAAATGGAAGGCATTTCCGAATCTGGATTTCTTACGCTCCTTGGTAGTCAATGTCTTTGTTGGCTTTAGGTTGAAGTTATAATCCAAATGCAAATAAGTTAACCCTTTTCTGTGGATCAATAAGTTCAATATGTTGAAGCCTTGACGACAAACCTGAAGCCCTGCTTCCACCCAATCAATTGTAGTGCTCTGGAAAAACTTGGTCTGTCTCAATGATTTCAACAGTTTGATTTTCTTTTGGTTGGTAGCTGGTGTGTGATGTAGTTCATTCAAAACGTATGATTTCAGAAGTTTCTGGTAGGAGATCCTTGTCTTGGTTGGATATTCTCGGGATGGTCTTTGCAAAAACCAATCCTTCACCAAAGTTACATCTTGTGCTCTAACCATGGCTCCTGAACGTTGATTGAAAGGGAATGGTGCCCACCAAAGCTCCAGGGCAGTAGAAGTCTTCACAGGTTCAACCTCTTCTGGGCCTAGGAATGGCCGTATCCTGGTTGGAAGTTGAAAGTCTTCCAAATCGGACCCAGTATCTGGATTAAAAAGAGATACCTGTGTGTCTGTTTTGATGTTATTGTCAGTTCTTGGTGTGATAGGATTGAACTCTTCACTAAAGCTGAAGGTATTCATATCAATATCTTCCTGCTTGATGTAGCAGTTGATTGGGTCAGAGTACCATGATATTTGCACAGATTTTGGATATGAATTGTACAACTGTGGAAATGCAACTTTGTACTCTGTCCTTATTGGTATTCTGAAAATGATTCTGTCAATGGAATTGAACTCGTTAAAATCTTCCTCATCAACATCCTTGTATAATGGCTCAAATTTGGGCCCCCCGGGAATGGCATTATTCAGGGCCTTGGCTGTGAAGAAAGACTTCTTATCAAACAGGTGAAAGTAATTGTTATCATGGATTTCACTTAGGAGGGGGGTTGAGAGCCTGTAGAGGTTGGACATGATATCCAATGACATGTTCCACTTTCTGTACGAATCACCATTCACAAACTCAACATTATCAATCAAAGGCTTTGGGTCATAAAACCACTCAACAATATTTTCATCATCCACCTCATCGAGTTCCAGTTGAACTCCATCCTGAGGTTCGACATCTTGAAGATTCTCCAACCAGTTCAAAGGTGGCTCTTCATCATCAAATGGAGGGAATCTCATTCTCTTGAAATGTCTACGGTCCCTCTTTTCTCTTCTCATTGCAATCCACATTGCACTCCATTGCGCCTTGTAGACTGGTTCGATGACTCTTGGAATTTCATCCACAAATGTGATAGAGCCAGTAACATGGTAGAGTACTTTGACATCTTTGGACTCTTCCCAAGGCTGAGGCATATTTTCCAATAATTTGAGAACAGCATGTGGCATGTATTTTAGTGATCCAAGGTACGATCTTTTGTCCTGGTTGAACTTGCGGGAAGACATGTCGCCATGGTCATTGATGATCTTCCTCAAGTGTTCAGGTGGCATCTCCGACTTATGTGAGTTGACATAGCCGCCAATTTTCGATCTCGTGCTTGGGTATCTAGTCTTCTGTAATTGAAGCCACTTTCTCTTCTTCAGATCAAGGTCATTCTTGTCGAATCGGGAGGGCTGTGTGGCAGCACCTAACGCGTTTGACGATGATGGCAATGGTGGTTGAAAACCAGGAGGGGGTTGAAAACCAGGTGGTGGAGGAGGGGGGGGACGCTGAAAACCTGGAGGAGGTGGTGGCGGTGGTGGATATGAACCATTGGCTTCCGAGGCGGGAGCGGTTGGTAGAGGTCGAGGCTTTTGCCAGCCTGGGGGTGGAGGTGGTAGTTTACTCATATATCTTTCCCTCTTTAACAATAAAGGTCCAGGCAAAGAGATTACAAAAATCTCTGGAACAGGGGGGGGGGGCTATGAGTTAATGTGAACTGTACCACTGATATATTCAAACAGGGTTCTCTGGCCAGTAAGATAGACTCTGGATTCTACAAGATGAGTATTTGTTGATAAATTGGCTTTAGAAGTTTTTACATTTGGTAAACAAAAAAAAGACAAAAAAACAGACACATCCGGACACCAAATCAGATGATGATTTAAAGAAGATGCTGTAAAGAGAGATGAACCGATCGTTACTAAAACAGATTCAGAAGAAGAATATGCAAATGCTGATTATTTCTTTGTGAGTGTGTGGCTATTTCAAATTTAATCTATTTCGAGCCTCCCGTGCGATGTTCCTAGCCTCTTCAATCTCTTGACTGGATCCATAGTTCAAGTCACTGGAGTATTGATAAGCCAGCTGATAGTTGCCATATGATAATTCATTACGAGCCAACCATATTCTTGCCTTGCATGTCTCATCATTCTTTATGTTTTCATTCATCTCTAGCGTATAACAACTCTTCATGAACTCGTAAACCTTAGAGGTCATGTCAATCTGCTCAAAGAGTAGAGCAATCTTGTAGAGTATCTGAACATCATCAGCACTATTATCAGCTGTATTCAATTCGATTGCCTTTTGGTAAGATTTGATGGAGTCCTCCACTTTCTCCAACTTCTCGTAGCAGTTACCCAATGCTATCCAGATTCTTTTATCCAATGGTTTTAATGAACTGGCCCTTTGATAATAGTACAAAGAGTATAAATGCATGTCCAACACTTCGTAAGCCTGACCAAGACCATACCATGCTTTGAAATCCTTGTTATTTGTGTCAACTGCCCTTCTGTAACTTTCAATGGCAGCGTGGGAGTTCTTCAATTCGACAAACTCATGGCCCATCAACGTCCATGCACTCAAACAGTTTCTATTTAGAGCCAATGCACGTCTGTAGTACATGATGGCTTTCTCATGCTCAAATTTCAGAGAGTAGTAGTTGGCAATAATACAACAGCTTTCAGGTCTGAATTTGTCAATGCTACTTGCGAGTTGCGCCAAGTGGGCAAGTTTTGATTTCTTCTCCATGACATAGAGGATGTTGGAGTAGGTATCCAAATCATCAAGTCTGTATCTATCATTTGCCAATATATCATCAAACATCTTCTCTGATTCTTGGTACTCTAAAGCATGGTATGAAATCAAAGCCTTCTGTGATTTTAAAAAGGAAAACTTGGGGAAATCTTTGAGTAAGTTGTTTATCAAGTCGTACAACTCTGTGTTTTGCTGCAGGAACTCTTGATTTATCACGATTTGGAAAAAATTCAACATTACTGTGCCAGATGTGCAGCCTTGCTGCTCAAAGTGAATCTTCAACAGATTAATGATCTTTGCTGCTGAATCAAGTGTTTGGGTAGATGACACTAGCTCTGCCCATGCACTCCAGTTCAATGGGTAGAGTTTGATGGAGTTTATAAAGAACTCTTGTGCCTGGGGTACAAGCTTCTGCTTCAAAAGAATCATACCGTACAGGTAATTGAGGAACGGATCCTGTCTGTACTGTTTGCCTCCAGCCGAACTGAATAGACACTCCATCTCTTTGGAGATGGATGAAAGGTACGTTTGATTCTTGGTTTGTTGGTTATCATTTGAGCTGAGCACACCTTCGGAGTCCTCTTCAAACTTCTTCTCGCCATTGATGAACGTGGCGTACAATCTGGTGAATATCGCCATGTTGGATTGACAATCTTTCAAGACAAAGGCGCAACGAGCGAACTCTTTGACATTGAAGTAAGTCTTGGCCAGATAGATACTATCAATTTCACTTTGCGGTATATCAAGTACAAAGAGAGGCTTGAAGTGAGGACGCGTGTCAAAATCAATGAAACTTTCCAAACTGGAAGGTTGGTCCAAGCCATTGAGCGCCTCTGCTGACCATTTGGCAGCATGGTACAGGTTAAGTTCAGTGCAGATACGCACTGAATCGCGAAGCTGTGCCCTGAAATTGAGGATCTCGCGTTCCTGCATCGTGTTCCTGTCGTTTTGTTTCTTTCTGTCTCTTTCTGTCTCTGGGTGGCAAAGAAAGTCCGGCGGTTAATGCTTTTTTGTGTTTGTTTCTGTGTTTTTGTTTTTGTTTTTGTTTTTGTTTTTGTTTTTGTTTTGGTTATCTGTGTGTGGTCCGTACCATATATATTTCAGTGTGAGGAAGAAAAAAAATGAAGGAGCAGCAGTCTACTAACCTTAGAACAGTTGTGATTCACAAAGTCATTGTCATGGAATCATTATCGCCACAAGTGGTTGAGCCACAAACGTTAGAGACAAAGGGCTCTGAGCTTATTGGTATTGTACAAGATGAGCTGGAGGAACTGGAACTCAATTTCCACGAAACTCTGAAGAAACTTGATATGTTGATTGAATTGGAGGCGATAGATTTAGAGGCTGATGAGGATAAGTTCAAACAAAAGGCTGCGGAATATCTAGTAAATACGGACCACAAGAAGTGTTCTATCAGTCTCATGAAGATTAGCAAGTTTGAAATAGACCTCGAGGATATTTATGAAGATCTTGAGGCTGATCTCAAGACTGCAAACCAAAAGAGCTATGCTGCTTACAGCAAGAATTTTGACGCTCTGTATGACGAACAGATAAAGAGTAATGAACTTAGACAGCTTGAGAAGTCCTCCATTCAGATTATTCCAATTGAGATTGATAGCGAGGAGTCGTTGAATCTCGATATCGACTTATCTAAAGGGTTGGATTTCAACGATGCTGTACAAGAAGTGGAAGAAGAAGAAGAGGATCTATTGAAGGGTAAAGAACCCAAGTCTGAACTTAAATCAGAAGCTGTTAGCAGACTATCAGTCTCTCCGGAACCTTCATCTGATGTGATAATGAGTGAAATCGATGCTGATACAACAACCACCATCTCTAAAGATGATACGAACATCAAGCTATTCCAAAATCAATTCTATGATAAGATTACTGAAGATGATATTTATCGGTTGTTGATAATTGAAAAAATCAAAAGAGCACAGGTGAGTTTTACGAGCGAGAATGTATTCAAACCAGAGATTTTGAGATTGAGGAGAGAGCTTGACAAATGGAATTCTTATGATAACCAATTGAGGATGTTCCTAACGAGGGATATTGCAGAAATGAATAGAACTGTACAATCAGTGAAGAAAAGAGAAAAGATCTAAATTGTGCGGAAGAAGGTACGAGGAAGGAAGGGAAATCAAGATGTCATGAAAATCATTAGACTGGGAGTGGTACTTCTAGCAACTGGTGGGTGGGGTGAGGGGCCAAACAATTGTATTAAATGTTTTAGTTCTTGGCTTCAATAGGTTTCACTAACTCAGCTTCTTTAGCAGCAGTATCAGAGCCGTTCAACAGATATTGAAAGATCTGACCAGCAGAGTCACCCTCCTCACGTCTGTAGTTGATAATTCTCATCAATTGTGCAGAAGATGTCAACGCTAGGAAGAAATTCACGGAAGCCAACATGTAGTTCCTTGGAGTAATGACAAAAGACCACCTGGTCCAGATAGTACCAGTGGCTAGAAGGGATAGGTTCTGAGTACCAGATAGCTTTTCAACTGGTCTTGTCATATCACTGATACCAGCAAGAACCAGGCACCACTTTAGAGCCGGAGCCCAAAAGTGAACGGTTCTCGGACCAGTTTCTGATTGAAGGAACTTTCTAAACGCAGCAGACATGTCGACACTAAAAAGAAAACACACACAAACTGCAATTGAAAAGTCACTATGTGTATCTAACGAAACCACTGGTACTGAAACTCTGTGAACCGGCGCGCGCTGTTTTCTTTGCTGGTGGAAAGGTTGACAAAGAGCCGAAGTTTTTTTAATGTTTTTTTTGGTTTTTTTTTGGTTTACCACTCACTGGTTTGTTTTGGTGGGTTTGGATAGTGGAGTGGGGGGTAAAGGTAAAGTCGCGAAAAACATAATGAATGGGGGTTCGTGGGTGGGGTGGGTCTGGTGGGTTCGCAGCTGACAGTATGTGTATCGAAGTATTGTGAGATTGAATACACCCTATAATTGAATCTCCTGATTCAACTCGATGCAATCGCATCATCATCAGCCAGACATTTATTTTGTGTGTGTCCTTCGTGTTTCCGCCGTTTCCTCATCCAAATCTTAGTTTCAAAAAAAAAAAAAAAAAAAAAGATAATGGTTATGAGTGTTGTTTATCTATCACGTGATGACTTCTACATTATAGTCAGGACCACGACTCCAGAGGAGGAATGATTATATATTGTTACGGCCACTATTATATCACGTGATAATGTCTCTATATTGTTAAGGCCACTACCTCGGATGTCTCTGGGTTTTTCGCGTCTTTTTCACCATTAAAAAAAAACACCAACAAACAAAGGGGAAATTTTCAACACCACCACGAGATTCAGACAAGCTTGCAAGGTTTTTTTTTTCCCAAAGTTTCAAAGCGTCTGTTCTTGCGTGTGCTTTGGAAGAACAATTCTTTTATTCTTTCGTTTGACTGCGATCTAATTCACCAATCCAAACTTCAGCTGACAATCGTTCCGTCTGTGGTTTTCCTCTTTGTTTTTGTTTTTTTCCCCTATAGCCATAGATACAACAACACACACCACAACACAACATACAACACAACAACAACAACAGCTAGAATGTCAACAAATCTCACCAGGGTTGCGAGCATAAAAATTCCAGAGGTGATTGTTCACTCTGCAATGAAGATTCAAATCCTACTCGAGCATCTATTGGCATACGTTGAGTTGATCCCTGGTTCTCCGATCGTTATAAGATACATCAAGTCTTCACACAAGGATGATCCAATCAGAACTTTGCTGGAAGTCGTGCTAGTTATCTTTGCAATCAGATACTTCACGTCCTCAAAGTACGAAGTCAAGAAGAGAGACTTTATCAATTTGCAAAAGGGTGAAGTTGACGACCTGATTGACGAATGGGAACCAGAACCGTTGGTCCAGACGCTAAAGAAAGAGGAACGTTGGAAATTGCAAAACATCCCTATTGTACAGAGCGCGATCTCTACTCACATCAAGACCGATAAGAAGGATGATGTGCTCAATTTGTCGTCCCTCAACTTTTTGAACCTTGGCGTCAACCCTGTTGTCAAGGAGGAATCCAACAAGATTATTCACCAGAATGGTGTTGGTGCCTGTGGACCTCCAAACTTTTACGGTAACCAGGATATTCATGTCAACCTAGAGAACGATTTGAAACAGTTTTTCGGCACTGAAGGTGCCGTCTTGTACGGTCAAGATTTTACAACTGCTGGGTCTGTATTGCCAAGTTTTATCAAGAGAGGCGATTTTGTTCTTGCTGATTCGAACGTCAATCTGTCTATTCAGAAAGCCATTCAGCTGTCAAGAGCCACTACTTATTGGTTCAATCATAATGACATGGATCACTTGGAGTCCATCTTGGTGGAGTTGACTGAGCAGTTTTTCAAGCATGAAAAGAAGGGAACCATCTCCAGAAAGTTCATCATTAGTGAAGGACTCTTTGCCAATACTGGTGACTACCCATACTTGCCAAAACTGGTTGAGTTGAAGAAGGAGTTTAAACTGAGACTGTTTTTAGACGAATCCCTGTCCCTTGGTGTTATGGGTAAGACCGGCAGGGGTCTGGCTGAATTCTACAACGTTCCAAGAACTGATGTTGATATCACAGTTGGGTCCATGGCTGCCGCTTTTTCCTCCTCCGGTGCCTTTTGTCTTGGTGATCGCGTGATGTCCTACCATCAAAGAATCGGCTCTCTAGCATACTGTTTCAGTGCGTCATTGCCAGCGTATGTTGTCAAGGCCACATCAACGGGATTGAAGTTGATTAATGATTCCGTCGTTAATGGGGAATCCACCCTCCTGCGTAAACTGCAGAACAACTCTGCTCGCTTCCACCAGCTGGTGAGTAAGGATAGAGTCATTACCAAGTACTTTAACGTCTTGTCCCAACCTGAGTCGAGTATCATGCACTTGACCTTGAACTCTGATCTGAGGGAGTCATTTGATCTTCCAAAGTACCACACGGGTAAAGGTTCACCATTGGCAATTTCGAACAAGAAGGCCATTAGTGACAAGTTTCTTGATTCTTTGAACCAAGAGGAACAGTTGATTGCCATTTTGATCCAACGAGTGCTAGCAAAGGGGAACATTCTGTTGGCTCATCCAAACTATTCCTTGACCCAAGAAATTCTTCCATTGATTCCACACCTGAAGGTTTGTATCAATGTGGACCTCACTGAAACTGAGTTGGTCAAGGCCCACAAGGTGCTTCGCGATGAGGTCAAGGACTTATTTGCAGACCTTGACAAGGAGAAGTTTTACTCCCTTTCTGCAGATCTCTCATTAGACAATCCCCATTTGCTTAGTTAGAAGGAAAACTATCAACTAACCAACTAACAACAAACCAGCCCCCACACACAGACGCATACATATTAATAATACTCTAATGCCACTATAATATTCTGACCCCAGAGCCACGTACATTCTTACACAAAATGGTTCAATCGAGCTGCTTGACATAGTTGCTGGGAAAGATGCCAATCTTGTTCCTGACTTGTCCTTTCCACCATTCTCCACTGGTTTTCTTGTCCAACACGGTGATCTTGTCACCCTTCTTGAAGGATAAATCACCATCTTCTTGTGCCTCGAAATCATAGGTCGCAACACAAACTTGGTGTCCTGTTCTCACCGAGATGGTGGTGGTGATAGATGACGATTGATCTGAATTCACTACTTTCTCATCATGATGATTTCCATGTGCGAGTTGTTGATTTTGAGCTGCTCTCTCCTCTGTCGATCTGATAATCACTAGACCCAGAAGAAGAGCATCACAAGTCTTTCGGTGTGTTATGTGATACTTGTCCACAATGGACTGAAAGAAGTCTTCACTCGTTGCATGCAACTCTTTTGTTCTCAAGGAGAACAACAGGTGGTCAGGGATCTCATTCATTGCCAAAAAATGGTAATGGTTAGTGAGCTGCAACAAGTACGTCGTAACTGTAAGAGGCACAAGCACTTCGCCAATCAACTTGAAGAAGATTGGAAGCCCCTCCTTCAACGAGTTGTTGAACCGATCAAACTTGATTTTGGCCAATTCGTAATTCTTTTCATACCTCACTAAGTTCTGTTCTTGTTTCAAGCTCAACTGGCAATCACCTCTCACGATCCTGTCCTTCAAGATCGCTACATTGTTGGCGTACTTGTTGATATCCAAAGTGGAAAACTCTCTTTCCTTGATGTAGAGCTTGATGTTTTTAGCCACTTCCAACATCTTCAACAAGGGTCCCTTGACCAACTGGATAATGCTCTCCAAATTCGCACCCACCTTGATTCCAATAGCTTCCCACTTCTCCTTGAACTTGATGCAGAGCTCGCTATACCCCCTTGGGATCAACTCATCATGGTCATCACCACCCCCACCTTCGGTGGAATCTTGAAAAACCCTACTCATGGCCTCTCCAGTTCCAACAGTGTGCTTGATGAACTCCTGGACGATATCACAATATCTCGTGATCTCAAGCTGGAAAGTGGAAATATCATCAGTCACCTTTTGAAACCGTTCTTGCAACTGCTCAAACTCATGGTCCTCCTCTATCTGTGGACCTATATTCAACTTCTGCTTCAAGATCTGTGGAGCCCTTATGAACGATCTCTTGATGTTCACCCAGTCCTTATTCTTGGACATTTCATGAATTTTGCACTGGAAATCCTCGACACCCTTCTGGCGTTTCACCTTATCCATTTGTTCTCCGTCAAGTCTCTTTTTAGACCTCCATGATGCCTTCCAAGAAAGGATACTCTGCTTTTGCGGTTGCGTTGTGTGCTTTTTTTACCCACATTACACATTGTGACTGACACAAACCACTTCTCTAAGAACAAAACCAAAAAGACAAAAAGAGAAAAACCACTAGAACAAGTAACCAATATCAACCTCTCTCGCTTATATCTGTTTCATAACGTTATATAAGTTCCACCAGTAGATATTGATCATGTTTTTTCTCGATTCAATGATCCAATGATCCACAACCCCACCCCCACAATCCCCCACTAAAAAAAAAAAGCACAAATCGTACCCCCGTTAAAGTCATCGATCATCACCACCAGATGTGATGGTGGTGGGATCTAGTTTCGCTGAAATAACTGGTGTCTGGCAGCAAGCCACTTCTCTACATATATATATCCCTAGCTTTGGGCAACATGAATATTATGTTGGACTTGAAACCCCTCTTGTTCAGATCCTTGCTAATCTCTCTTCTTGTTTCTCTCTTTATTTACGACGACATACGTACCCACCCAATTAGTGGGGGCGGGGTTCCATTAAGAGGAAGGGCTAAACGAAATGAAGAACCAGCCAAACAGCAGAGAGTACAAGCAATAAAACAAAGGAATATATATCATATCATTAAAACTTTTGTATCGTCAAAAAGACTTTTGGTTGTATGTTGTTGTTGTTGTGTCTATAAAAAAA